>PVJD01015150.1:0-26095 GCA_004026545.1 Mormoops blainvillei | reverse complement strand
CCTCATCTAACCACCTGCTTTCGTGGACCATCCCAGTGCCAGCTGCCACAGGTAAGGTTCTCAGGAAGCAAGCGCTGAAATGGGGCTCCGGGGACAAGATATTTATTAGGGATCGACACCTATGAGGAACTGGGTGGAGGAAGGTGCAGGCCAGACAGAGCCTCAGCCAGTCCACAGGGAGACCTGCTGCAAGCCTTGCTGGGCAGAGCGGCCTCACGTCTGGTCGGGGTGGCTGAGCCTTTACACCCCCTCGGGGGCCCTCCCTATCGCTTGGTCGCCAGGTATGGCTGTTCCAGAAAGGGCGTGATTTGGGGCAAGCCTGCTCCCAGCAGCTGGGTAGCAAGTCCTTCCACGACGGGGTATCTGGGAGCGGTCCCCATGGCTACCACGATCCGTGAAGGCAGACTGTACGGATAATAGTAACAGACGACATTTTTTATTTATGTGCCGGACAAGGCTGGTGGCCATGCATACTCTAAGGCAGACACCATTATTATTAATTACTATTATTATTATTATAATCATCCCCATGCTCACATGCCCAGGTGAGGAAACCTAAACTGAGAGCTTAAACGACTTAGCTGAGGTAGAGTAGTATGTGATGGCATTGGGATTCCATCTAGAGCATTTTAAATTTTTAAAAATAACATCTTCTTGGAGTAATTTTAAACTTTCCGAAAGAGATAACACAGAGAGCTCCTGCATATGCTTCACCCAGTGTCCGTGATGTTGACATCTCAAATAATAATATGTTTGCCACAACTGAGAAATTAATGCGGGTACTTTACTATTAACCAAACCGCAGTCTTCGTGCGGATTTCCACTCAGGCCCTTTTACTGTTTTGGGAGCGCATCCAAGATACTGCCTTGCATGTAGCTTCACAGAGATTTGGGCTCTTAGGTGTAAACACCTGACCTGTCTGCCTCGCTGCCTGCTGTTCTCACAAAGGTTTTGCGCCCAGAAACCTTTCAGGTGCCGCTCGCTGCCCCAGGTGTGTGTGGGCAGCCCCAGAATGTGGCCTCTGACTGCTCGCTGTTTTCTCTGTGAGTGTCTCCTCACTGCTGGCATGTGGGAAAAACTCCCAGGATCCAGCTCAGTAAAGCGCTTGTTTTGATTTGGCCCTTCAACCGTTTCCTGGTGCTCCCCTGTGTGAGCGTGGGTGGCGGGGGTGGGGTGCTGTTCAGGGCACCCAGAGCTGCTTCAGGCTCTCCCTGCTCTCCAGAGGCTACCAGCTAGCATGTCCCTCTGTCTGGCCTGCCAGCCCCTGGGCTCACTGGCCCTGCCGGTGTGGCCTGAAGCAAAGAGGAGTGAAGTAGGGGATCCCTGCTCTCACTCACACACTACTCGGTAACCTCCAAGACCTCATAGAAACCCAAGTGTATCTGCTGTGGGCCTGAACCCCGTGGGCAACCTTTACACTGGGGAATGAAAGAGCTGTGCTGGCTGGAATGTGGAAGAGATACAGACGCGTGCTCTCCGTTCCCAGCCTTGCCATCTACCACCTGTGAGACCCGTGCGTGACTCCAGGTCCAGTTTTCTCGTAGAACCAATGAGAAGAGCAGCATCCTGGTAAAGCGGGTAGGCCGAAGCCAGATGACCCGGGCCTCTACCCTTTATCAGCTGGGTGACCACTGCCATATAACCTCTCTGTGCCTCAGTTTCCTTATCTGCAACATGGAGGGGCATAACATCCGGTTGCTAGGGCTCTGGTGAACATGAAGGGATGAACAGGTGCAAAGCACCGAGAACTGTGCCTGGCATGGTTAGCTCTCTACAAAGATGGTTACCATCTAATTCACATGGATGTTTAGAGAGGATCAAATGAGATTATTGTAAGTGGCAAAACGTGCTACAGAACGATTCGTGTTATTATTTTTTAAAACTATTGTATTGGGGGACACAAGTCGTCCGTAGGAAATCATTTTGTCTATATAGTGGCTTGAAACAGTCCTAAACTGATTCACCCCTTCCCAGCGCTGCTGTGAGGGTTAAATGAGAGATTTCGTCGAGAAGATTTAGCCTGGTGCCTGCACCTACACACCCAACGGAAGTCAGCTATTGTGATTAGCATAATGAAAAGTAACCATAATTGTCCCCGTCGCCATTGTTATTGTTGGCGGTGTCTGTGTGCAGCCTGGCTTGCAGATGTGGCCCAGGAGGAGCTCCAGCTGCAGGGACCTGGGGTAGAACGAGGCGGGGGCCGGGGCCTGGGAGCTCCCCTAAGGCTGCTTTTGTTTGGCAGCTGCCTCCCAGCGTGCGCTCGCTCGCAGCGGCTCCCCTGCGTGCGTGTAATGCTGTAATTGCAGCCTTCCCAGCTGTCGGCCATGGAGACAGCCCAGAAAATGAGGTTGGCTCCGTAAATATTGAACCAAATTATGCAAATGAGTTCACAAGAGACTCAGCTGTAGAGGTAGGGTCTGATTGGTGGGCTCTGGCCTAGCTTGCAGAAGACCCCGCCCCTTCTCCTTAACCGCTCGGTCCACCAATGACAGCCCCCTGGGGCCCCTGGGGCCGGGATGAGGCTGGGCCATCCCTGCCTGCTCCTCATGACCATCAGAAATAAGCAGCTTTGTGGGTGAAATTAGGGTGAGTGACGAAGTTCAGGGGCAAAGGCATTTAGTTTTCGTCGTATCCTCATCTCACCCCAAAGAGGCTGCCTTGAAAAGTAACTCTTTGAGGACACAAACCTAGGCAAGGTGCTGACTTTTCCCTGCTCAGCATGCCCAGCTGCAGGTGAGGTGGTGGAATGGGAGGATTTCCCCCCACCCCCAGAGGAAAGCATTTCAGTGGCTCTTCGTTCCCAGCAGGCCAATGTCCTGAAAGCTCCCGTGGTGGTTGAGTTCATTGCGGAGAAACTCAAGATTCTAGAAACATGCGCTAGGGAATGGTGCGGGGGGTTGGGGGGATGGCGGGGCAGGGATGTGACTAAAACTCCGTAGCTCATTTACGGTCATGGAAGGGGGTCCCTGGGACCTTCACAGGGATGAAACTACACCTGGCTCAGCTGGTAAGAGGGCGCGCGTGTGAGGAAATGCATGGGGCGAGGGTTTTTGGCTGAAAGAGCAAGGACAGGTTGCAGCTGAGCGTCGGGGAGAAGCTGCGTGGGGTGATGACCAGCACGGCATCTTGAGCACCATGAGGGGACGGGAATGCCAGCTGGGGGTGTACAGGGACACAAGCAACACTCTCTGGAGACCAGATGCCCAAGTGAAACACCAAGTCGGGGAGGAAGACTCCTCTCAGCTCCTTCATGATCAGTGGCCAGGTCCGAAGTGACAGGACAGTAAGGACAGAGTGCCACTTTGGAAACTCAGCACTTCATGCTCTGTGTGCCCTGTAAGATGATCCCTTGGGGTGAGCCTGGGTGTTCTCAGGGGACACCTGCCATGGTGGTCGAGCATGGCCCAAAGGCAGCAGCAGCATCACACGTCACTGAAGGAGCTGCAGTGGACGAGCATGTAGAGGTGTGTGTGAGTTTTCAGGAGTCCGCCTGGACGTCTGTTCAGAGACTTGGGGCGGGGGCAGCGTGTGGAAGGACTCAGCTCTTGGGTCAACAAGTAAGGGTTTTATGTTAGTCTCCCATTTCTGCTGCAACAAATCACTGCAAAATTAGCAGCTTAAAATTACACAGGTTTATTATCTTACAGTTCTGGACATCAGAGGGTCTCACAAGAATAAAATCAAGGTGTCAGCAGGGTGGTGTTTCCTTGTGGAGACCAGGGGAGAATTCATTTCCTTGCCTTTTCCATCTTTGAGAGCCTGCCTGCATTCCTTGCCTCGTGGCCACATCACTCAGGCCTCTGCTTCCAAAGTCGCATGGACTCTGACAATCCTTTGTCCTTTTATCAGGACCATTGTGGTTACATGGGGCCCACCTGGGTTATCTCCTTTTGAGATCAGTTGATTACCCAGCAGCCTTAATTCCCCTTTGCCATGTAACCTACTATGCTCACAAGCTCCGGTAATTAGGATGTGGACATCTTGGGTGAGGGACATTATTCTGCTGATCACAGGCAAAAACTGAAATAATTGGGTTATTACTGTTCAATGTAACCCCAAGGCTCCCCACTGGCTGGCAAGGCCTGGGGAAACTAGGTTATACTGCGAAATGTTTACATTCATGAAAATAAAACAAGATGGCATATTAAAGCGAGTGTTGGTGACATGTTCTATATGTAAAATTAGAAATTATGATACCATGTTTTTATTTTCTATGGACCATCTCTTGTTCAATATAAACATTAGAGAATATTTTTCCTCCATGGTTTTAGTAAGAAATATGTCACTTGATCTTGCTGTATTGCAGATGGGCCCAGCTAACAGTCAGCTTTCTGGTTTTTTTCTTGTTTTTTCTTGTTTTAGCACTTCCTCCTAACAATAAAAACCTTTCTGCTTTTACAATTGAATGTTCATAATTATCTCTACTCCCAAATTCATAAGAGATGATCTTTATCTGAAATGATCCTCTCAATGGAAAGGGTAGACTGGTAAATCTAGGGAAAACAATTATCCATAAAGAAAACTTGCATTTGGGCGGGGTGGCGGGGGGGACAGATGAGTTCATCCAACAACAAAATTGCTGTTCTTACTACCAATCAGCCGGGGGGTAGCTGAAGGCATTCAGAAAGTTCTCTTTCTTTTCCATCCTGCCTAACATAGCCCTAGATCCCCATCATAGGGAGTAAAAGCCAATTTTGTTATCGGTTTACCCCCTGTCTGTGTCTGGTCTCTCTACCTCTTTGGGCTTCTCCTGCCCCACACCTCCTCGGGCCACCTGCAAGGCCATGGGAAGAACCATCATTTTGGGAAAACCCCAGCACTCTCACACCTGCTGGTTTTGGCAGCCTCTCCCTAGTTTGTCTGACAGGATATCTTTCGAGCCCCGACTCAAAATGTCAACCGTTCTGTGCAAAACACTGCCCTCGACTAAAAGATCGGTGAGTCCAGACCTCTGTCTCCCTGGAGCAAGAGCAGAGAACGGGATCAAATAAGTAAGTTGTTTAAATCATCGTAGATAGCCTTGACTGCACACCTCCCGCTAAGCCCTGAGATGCCAGGCTGTATGCATGCTCTCATTCTCTCATGGCGGACTGTGACCTCGAAAGGACACTATGAGTGAAATCTGATTGTCTCCACTTTTCAGCTGGGCAAAGTTTAGAGAGATTGGAAATGTGCCCTAAATGATAGAGCTGGTCAGTGCCAAAGTCAGGCTTCAGTGCCAGTCTGCCGAGCCCCAAGCTCATGCCCTTACCCTCTCTGTATACTGCCTGGGTGCAGCGGGCAGAAGCTGAGGGTGCGGGCAGTCCATAGAGGTGGCCTGCTGCAGTAGACAAAGCGTGAGAACTGCCAGGAGAAAGCCTTGGCTTACGTCCCATTGGGGTCAGTTGCCTGCTGTGTCATCCTGGGCAGGTCATATGACCTGTCTGAGCCTCACTCAGTTTCCTCATGCCTGTGTCATGCACTTACTGTAAGGCTCAGGCGAATGAGCCCATGAACACCATGTGATGTATCTCAACTGAGCATCGGGGTTCTTATCAAGGGGCATCAGGGAAGGCTTCCTGGAAGAGGGAGCAAAACAGCTTATGAGGAACAGACAGCCTCTGTCCTAAGGCCCTGGGGGCAGCCACTGGGCAGATAGGGAGAAGACACAAGAAGAGGCCCAGCTGCACAAGCAACGGCCTCCAGAAGTTTTCCCAGAAGCCACAAGAACGTAGGTGGGACAGTCCTTGGCTCAGTCACATCCTACTGCTTGGGGAATCAGCTCTGCTCTGCTAGGACTGAAAGAAAGAGAAAGGGAGGAAGGGAGGGAGGGCTGAAAGAAGGAAAGGAAAAAAGAAAGGAAAGAAAAGGAATAAAAAAGAAAGAACAAGTCTCTGGGGAGAAAACTCCCGTCTTGCTAAGTCAGTGCTGGAGGCAGGTGTGGGCTCTGGAGAGGGGTTCACAGTGGGCTCCCTTTCACTGAGCCACAGGAGGGCTCATTTGGTGAACAGAATGCCCCGCCGAAGGGGGTCTGAGCCCAGGCTGTGCTCACTGTCTGAATCTCGGCGTCTCAGCTCCCTCATTTGTAACACAGGGCAACATACCTGCTCTACGCCCCACTTTACTGCGGTAGGAGGAGCAAGTGGGATAAAATCAAAGTTATTTGCAATATATAAATATCAACACAAAAATATAAAACAATAATCGTGGTCTTCAATGGGCTGGGGAACTGGGTGGCAAGGGGACTTGGCACTTTATATGTTTTGACATTTTGAACAATGGGCAGGTGTTACTTCCTGAGCACGTGAACTTAGAAAAAAACTAATAAAGTCAGTAAGAAGGTCAAAACCAATAAATGTAAATAATAGTCATTATCATCCTCAGCAGCCACAGCATCATTATTTAAAAGGTTCTCTTCCCATCATCCTCCTAGTTTACGCTTACCCGGTACGAAGAAAACTAGGTCCCCAGCCTCCAGTCTTCCTGGCCTCCCACTACCCCACTGTCTCCCTAGGGCAGATGGAGAGTTCTCTGTCCCTGCAAGGATCAGAATCCTTGGAGTAAGTGGGTGGAGAAATTCCAGCTGAACATAGCGACCATAGAATGGTTGGCAGCCATTGAGGAAGAGCTGGAGCCCTTCCAGGTGACCTGGAGGGATTTCCAGAAGTGCCGCTGACAGAGAAAAGCGCGATGTGAGGGAACAAGTGATCTCATTTTCTAAAACAAAGACCAACAGTATAAAGCTGCAGACAACAAACTATAGGTTTGTGCGGGGGTGGAGGAAAGGAAGGACACACAACCAGATTGCGAACAAGGGTTGCCTGCGGGGTGTGGATGGGGTTGGGGGTGGGACTGGAAGGTGTCCATGATTTTAAAAAATCAATACCTTCTCGTTTATGGGAGTTTACTTGTACATGTGTACATATAATTGCATAAAGACATGCAAGAAAAGCTAACCAGCATTAATGGTGGTTCACTCAGAGTGGTGAGATTTTAGGTGGCATTTGTTGTCCAGATATTTATACTAGCTCTGGTTATTAAAAATTACCATGTAGTGTTTATATGATCAGAAAAAAAAATCTAGTTTCAATGTGATGTGTGCTGCTTTAACGGCTGGAGTTCAAATAAGGTTAGGCTTCTCTTAAAATTCAAATGAAGTGATTCCAAGACTACCTACAAAAACATCTTCCTCCCCTCTTTGAAGTCCTCCATACTCTGGGAAATTCAAAATCCCAGAGGTGCGGTTTTGACCCCAGAAGTGGTCTAGGGACAGTCTCGCTGCCCTTGTCTCTGTCTGGTTGGCTGCAGGGAAGATGGCTGGCTGCTCCTGGGGACTCCTAGGCCAGTCCAACACTGCCTGCCATTGCTCTCCGAGCTCTCAGGAAAAGGCCAGGCAATCATCTGCTGACGCCCACACTCATGAAGGGAGGCCATTTTCCCTTCAGTGTCATTCTCAGGGGAGGGATACCCTGCAGAAACCAGCTTTAGTGGCAGGGCTCTTTTAGCTTACACACACATGTGCACACACAGCTACTTTCCATGCAGCAAACCCATGGTGCCATGGAGCTCAGGGCTCCTGGCCCAGCCCATCCTCCCTGCTGGGAGGGTTAGCAGAGGTTCTCACTCAACAGCTTCAGTCCCACCAGCTGTGCTCATTGCCCAGAGGTGAGCCTGGAATCCACTTTCAGAACCCTGCCCCTAGGGGCTGGGGCACCACTAGGACAAAGCCTCTAATGCAGGAAGGGAGGCTGCTAATGACCCCTCTCCTGACACAGAGGGCAGGGTCTTGAGGGGTGGCCATTCCCTGGAGGAATGTCCTTTCTCTCTCCTCTGTCTTCACTTTTGCCCACAGAACACAGTCACTAAGTCATATATATGGGGCAGAAGTAGGTTTACAGTTTTCTGTATGGAAAATAATACAATAATTAATTAATAATACAAGGATAAACTCTGTTTTGTGTACTCACAAGTATAAACTTACTTTTGCCCCAACCTGTGTGTGTCATGGAATATTATTCCACCATAAAAAAGGATATCTTGCCATTTTTAACAACATGAATAGACCTTGAGGACATTAGGCTAAACCAGAGATAAGTCAGACAGGGAAAGACAAATCTTGTTACTTTTTTCAAAGACGGGAAGAATAACGACATGTTTGTACGCTGATGGTGATGATCTAGTGGAGAGAAGAAACTGATCATGTAGGAGAGAGATGGGGGAAGAACTGCTAGGGTCGTGTTCTTGTAATACATGAAGGGAGAGAATGTGCCCCAGTCATTCCACACCCTCAGTCCTCAGAGCTACAAGGTGGGATGGTTTGATTTATTTGATGGCATTTGAGTGCTGGGGCCATGGGTTTATTTCATGAGTATCTCTGCTCTGGTAGGAAGGACCCTGGGAACTTGGAAGACAGTTTGAAGACATGAAAGGTAATGCCAAATCTTCCATCGCACTTGCTCAGGGACCTGGACGCAGATGTCTTTAGCTCCTCAGGCACCTCTGTGTTGGGTTTGCCAAGCTCTCGGTTAGCAGTTACTGGAAATCTAATGCCCAGTAAGAAACATCACCGGGACCCCAAGTTTCACATGCTGCCTCTAATCGCTGGTGTTGTCCCTCTGTTGTCATTACACCTGAGAATGGTATTACCGTGAAAAGAAGTCAGAGGTCAAGTAGGCAGGAGGTGGACCTTCAGAGAAAAGTGTGGAGACCCGGGGAAGTGAGTTTCATGAAATGGGGAGAATGACATGAGACTCTCACAGAGAGGTTGAGTGAGATAAGAACCGGAAAGTCCCCCCCTGGGTTTGGCAAAAGGAGGCTATAGACCTTTGTCAAACCAGTTTCAGTGAAGAGGTCAGGAGAAAACCTGAGTGCTGTGGGCTGAGAATACGTGGGAGGCAAAGAAGTGAAAACAAAATGTGGGGGATATTTGTTCAGTTCATTGGCCACAGAGTGAAGGCAAGAGAATCCATGATGTCATAAGGGCAAGCTGGGGTGAAGGGAAAGTTGTTTCAAGGTGGGAAGTTTGGGAGGGTTTGTAAGCAGAAAGGAAGGACCAGAGAAGAAAGGGATGGGGATCAAACACAGAAAGACAGGGAAGTCAAAGGAACAGAGTTTTGAAGGAGATGGAAAGGACTTGAGCAGAGGTAAAGGAAAAGAGAGAAGATGAGCAAAAATACAGAGATATTCTGAGATGAAGAAAAGTTGGCTGTTCACTTGGAGACAAAATTCTGTAGGATTCAGGATGTTGGGCAATGTTTGGGGTATGAGAAGGGGCAAAAATGTTTTTGAAAGGCTGAAGAGGCAAGGGCTAGACAGAAGGATTTGGGAGCTACAGCATGGGCCTACTGCCTCCATCCATGTGAGGTTAGGACCTGGCGATGTGCCTGCCCCTCCCGAAAGGAGGCAAGCAGGTGTGGCAGAAAGACAGGGGATGGTAACACAGGGTCACTGGATTAGGATTAACCAAAACTATAAATTAGGAAGGTCATGTATTATGAATGCATTTCTACCCACTCAGAAGTAGCCCCTAAGAATCAGACTCACTTACCACCCTTGCTGTCTTTGGTTGAGTTATGGTGGGATGAGAGAAACTTAGCTCTTCTCTTTATCAAAGAGAAAATTGGGGGATCAGAGAGCAACTAGCTACAGGTGGCTCAGTCATTTAAAAAACGCAGCTAATGTGGGGCTCTTTGTAATAAAAACAGGCCAGAGAAGTTTCTTTGAGCACAGTAATGCCAGGGCTGTACTGTTATAAAGAGAAGTTTCAATATTTTCTTAATAGAAGACATATATTCATCCTATGAGATGAGACTGTCACCTTTGGAAGGCAGTTAATGGTTTCCATGGCGAGGGGAGTTGCCTTCAGGCAACCCAGGAGAAGCTAGTGAAGGTGTTCTCTCTTAGGGAGATCAAACTGCCCTGGGGAGTCCCAACCTGCCCACCCCTCTTCCTCCCAGTCTACAGACTGACTCAGAAAACAGGTAGAAGAGTGTTTCCAGTAACAAGTGGTGAAAATTAGGGTTCCAGGGTTTGCAAGATGCAAGAACTGAGGATTAGATCTCAGCCACATGAGGACAATGGAATCGCCCAAGTCAGGGATACAGGGACACCGGATCAAGGGGTGGCTTAAAAAGAGTGTATGGGAGGAATTAGACAACAAGAGACAGAGGAATCAGAGGAAGATGAGGACAGAGTGTGTTATGTTTATGTGGATGGTGAAGCCCAAGAGCCAGGCGGTCGCACAGGGCCTTGTACTTGGAACCTGTGCTTGTTTTAATCCTCTGATGTCGCCTTCTTGAAATACTTCATTTTGAACAAGGGGCCTCACATTTTCATTTTGCACTAGGACCTGCAGATGATGTAGCTGATCCTGTGGGTAGAGTTCTAAGGATCCAAACAAATTGTTTGAAGTCACCACTACTGCTTTGGGTGACTGTCTGACACTTTAGCAACAAAGCCAATTGTACACCACCAGGCAAAAGGCAGCAAACACTGCCTTGACTGCCTATCTCCTCCAAGACAAGAGACCCTCAGCCTGACTTTCTTGATATCTCCCCTCAGGATTAGAGGAAATAATGCTTTCCCCTTACCTGACACCCCATCATGACAGAATAAAATGGCCCAGCTACACCCTGGTAGCCAAGGTAATGCCCTCATCCTTCATGCCCATGGGAGGGCATTATGTGATTGCCAAGGTCAGAGAGCTGAGTACTTCCTGGTTCCTTTGAAGTAATTGCTTCAGTCTCCCTGCACTCTCTCTCTTTCACGCAGCAACCATTTATTGTTTGTTATTATGTAACAGAGTGTTTCGTCTCCAGTCCATCCACCAAGAGCTTAGCGTGCCCCAGCTGCCCTGCAGACAACGGCGGACAAGGGAGCTCAATGGAGAGAGGCGAGGAAAGAGGAGGAAGGAAGGCGGGGTCTTACAGAGTGGTTCACAGTCTATTTCCCCACCCACTTTTCAACCCAAATTCAAATTCAAAATCCCCTCTTCTCATGTTCCAAGTTCACTGTTTAAAAAGTAGCAATTTATTTTGCAGTGTGAATTTAAAACTTTATCATATACTTCCACCTTGGCACCTATGGTGAACTCTGCCCTCTCCTCGTTACTGGTGGAGGACGGAGGTACAAAATAATGCAGCTGAGCCAATCACCTGACATAGTCCAAGGCGGAAGGAATCCCCCTATGAACACCCACTTCCAGTACATTCTCAGTGTAAAATATTAGAATGGTATAAAATAGAAAAATGAAATTCCCCTGTTACATCACATCTCCACACCGTCCTCTCTCCTCAACCGCTGTCAAGTTTGGTGTACGTTCCCCAGCTTGCTTTCTTTACATGTAAAGTCATATGTATGTATATATATCTTCCATGAACCTTTTTAAACATATAACAATTTTTTTTATTTTAACCATGTTAAAATATACAGTTCAGTGGTGTTAAGTATATTCACATTGTTGTGCAAATATCACCTCTCTCCCCCCCACCCCACATCTATCATCTTCATCACCATCGATCCTTCCCTCAGGTTTGTCAATCATAACATTTTATCATATTTTTTTAAAATGTATTTTTAGAGAGAGGGGAAATGGGGGAGAAGGAGAGAAACATTGATGTGTGAGAGATCTATTGATTGGTTGCCTCTTGCACACCCCCAACTGGGGAGCTGGCCAGTAACCCAGGCATGTGCCCTGACTGGGAATCAAACCTATGACCTTGTGGTTCACAGGCTGGCACTCAATCCACTGAGCTACACCAGCCAGGGCTGTTTTTTCAAAATTTTTTTAAAAAGAAACCATTCCTGGAAATCCCTCCATATACTATCCTGATCTCATTCCTTTTTATCCTTCTCCAACCATTTCCCAGAATTTAGTATTAATCTTTCCACCAAAGTTTTTACTACGCTCCTCTATTTTCTGTCCCTATGATTTTGACTACTCTGAGTACTTCCTATACCTGAGTCCATGTGGGCAACTATAACAAAATACCAAGTCCTGGCTGGTGTGGCTCAGTGGATTGAGTGCCAACCTGTGAACCAAAGAGTTGCCGGTTCGATTCCCAGTCTAGGGCACATGCTTGGGTTGTGGGTCAGGTCCCCAGTAGGGGGTGCGTGAGGGGCAACCACACATTGATGTTTCTGTCCATCTCTTTCTCCTTCCCTTCCCCTCTCTAAAAATAAATACATAAGAAAGAAAAAGAATGTATTTGTACAAAATACCATAGACTGGGAAGCTTACAAAAAACATACATTTATTTCTCAAAGTTCTGGAGGCTGGGAAGTCCAAGATCAAGAAACCAGAAGATCAGATGTCCGGTGAAAGCTGGCTTCTCAGTTCATAGGTGGCTCTTTTTGTTGTGTCCTCATGTGGCAGAGGTGCCAAGGGAGCTCTCTGGGGTCTTCTTTTGTAAGAGCACTCATCCCACTCATGAGGGCTCCACCCTCGTGACCTAATCATCTTCCAGAGGCTCCATCTCTGAACACTATCACAGTGGAGATTAAGCTCCAACACATGGGTTTAGGGAGGACACAAACATTGCCATAGCATCATAAAAGTAGAATCATACAGCATGTGTCTTTTCTGGTAGGCTTATTGCACTTTGCAAAATGTCCTCATTTTTTCATGTTGTGGCAAATGTCAGAATTCTTTCCTTTTTAAGACTGAAAGTCGGTAATAGTTGTGAGTATGCAAAGCACAGTTTATTCTTGCATTATTACTCATTACTCATTGATCATTGTATTATTTTTCATATGAACAACTGTAAGCCTACTTTTACACCTCCCTGTATGTATATACCAGATTTTGCTTATCCATTCACATATAACTTTTAATAATTTTTTAAAATCCCCACCCAAGGACATGTTTATTGATTTTAGAGAGAGAGGAAGGGAAAGAGAAAGAAACATGAACTGGTGGTTTCTTGTACACACCCCAAGTGGGGATCGAACCTCCAACCTTTCGGTATATGGGACAATGCTCCAACCAACTGAGCCATCTGGCCGGGGCATCACATGTAATTTTTTAAATACAAAGTTTAATGAGATCATGTTGTACATAATGATTTGAATCTTACTATTTTACTTAATGACACCTATTTTCATTACAACTTATGTAGGTCTATATAGTTCTTTTATTTTTTAAAAGATTTATTGATTGAATTTTAGAGAGAGGAGAAGGGCAAAAGAGAGGGAGAGAAACATTGAGGTGAGAGAGAAACATTGATCGATCAGTTGCCTCGTGCGTGCACCCTAGTTGGGAGTGTGCCCCAACCAGGAATTGAACCCGTGGACTTTTGCTTTGCGGGGAAAACACCCAGTCAACTGAACCACACCAGTTGGGGCCGGAGTTCTTTTTAAGTGGTGGTCTACTGTGCTGTGCAAACACACCAGTCATTTGATCATTCTACTTTTGCTAGGCATTTAGACAGTATACAGCAAATATGATCAACAAACCTACTACGAGTGTTCTTGTTCATACTTATTACACCCATGGGTGTGTGTTTTGTTAGGAGAGATGCTTAGAAGAGGAATTTCCAGATCTTAGATTATACTTATTCTTGCAACTGCCAAGTTGCAACTCAAAAAAATCTTCATCGATATTTTCTCCCTCCAACATATGTGAATGTGCTTCTTCCCCAAATCTTTGCCAATATTTAATATTCACCTTTCATTGCTGCTTCAATATTCATTTTGCTGGTTACTAGTAAAGTAGAGCTCCTTTTCATTCTTTTGTTGGCTGCTTGAATTCTATGAATTGTCTGTTCACATGTTTGATACATTTTTCTCACTTTATTCTAAAAACAACCCTATGAGGGAGGCACTACTGTTATCCCCATTTTGCAGTTAAAGAACTGAATATCCAAGACCAGAATGTAACTTCCACTTGACAGAGGGAAATGAGGGCGGGTTTCTATCCTTGGGTCTCACCCGAGCTCTTGGCCGCTTGACTTGGCCTCAGGCATCCTTGCTAATGAAATCCTAGGTCATAAGGTTTCATACCAGCCAGTTACCATCCTCACTCCTATTAAGTTCTAGGCTGAGCAGGATGGGCTGAGACTAAAGGTGACTGTGTCTAAAAGCTTGAATGGTGTGTTCTGAGCACAGTGGTATTTAGGGTAACGTTCCTGTGATGTAGACAAGTTTCCAGGACCTGTGAGAAGCCCCAGACCCTGTGGTGAGAAGACCATGGTTCCCCAGGCCCCAGGAGAACAGCGGACCAGGCATAGCAGGGGAACCCATTTCAGGGCCATACCTGCACCCTCTTCCTGTAGAAATGTAGATGAGACTACATCCCTTGGAGCTGAAAAAGGCCAAAACAAGGGGTCACTGTCTGCAGGGCGGTGAGCCGATACTGGATTTAACCCTTGTCGCAAATGGTCAGGTCATCCAGTCCTTCGTCCCCCAGGAGTGAGGAGGCAACGCCACAGGCTGCACAGGGAAACTGCCAAGAGACATGAATGAGAATGAGTGCCTGGAAGGCAGACAGCGCCTTGGACAGGGAGGGCAAGTCTGTGGTGCACTTGGGCCACTGCACCACCGCTCTCTCCCCAGCCCGGGTCCATGGCAGACGCTGCTAATCCATCGCAGCGCGTTCCCATGGAACCTAAATGCAATCTCTAACCCAAATCCAAACCCAAACCCACTCTCAACACAGAGCTCCATGGGCCACTACCGATAATTTGGCCCGGGCTCACAAGACAGACTGAGTACATATTCCCGAACTAGGACACTTTCACTAATCTTTCTAACGGGTGCTCAGATAACTTTAAAAAAATTTTTTTAAATTTTAAATTACAGTTTGCATTCAATATTATTTTGTATTAGGTTTCAGATACACAGCATAGTTAAACACTCATGTACTTTACAAAATGTCCCCCCTCCCCGATATTTTTAGTGCCCACCTGGCACCGTACGTAGTTTCTACAGTATCATCGACTGTATTCCCTATGCTGTACTTTACGTCCCTATGACTATTTAGTAACTACCAACTATGGGTTTCACCTTTTTCCCTTCACCTTTTTCACCCAGCCCTCCAACACCCTCCCCTCTGGCAACCATCAGTCTGTTCTCCATATCCATGAGTCTGTTTCAAATAAGTTTTTATAATCTGAGTAGAGAACTGCTCTGTAATGTTTTAATAATATCTTCTGGCACTTGACCATCATCTTCAATGTTTCACTATATTAAACTTATTTTAGGAGGTGATCTGGTTTTGGAATTGAACTTTCATGGACATCTAGAGCAGTTCTTGTCACACGTTGTCATCTCTGGAAATGCAAAATCTGACCCAGTAGGTCTGGGGGTGTACCTGAGATTGTGCTTTGCTAATAATCTTCCAGGTGGTATCGATGCAACTGAACTGTGGTCCACGCTCTGAGCAGCGAGGGAACAGACCATGTTAGGCACTGACTCACCGGACAGGACAGGAAAATTTCAGACAAACAGGAACCTAATAGGGCTCACAGTGTTCTAGAGAAAACTTGGCATGATCCCGCAGGCACCTGGACAAGCAATCCAGGATGAGGTAACTCTGCCATGCAGACTCGTGTTATGAAATATGTGAGTAGCTTGAAGAGAATACATACTCCAACCTCCCCCCCCACCACTGCCTTGGTCGCAAGTTGCCATTCATGAGCAGGGGAGGGTGATGGCTACTGGGCCACTTGCCTTGTCACTTGGAAAGAGAGGCAGTGAGTGGAGTGAGCCCAGCAGACTTCTTGCAGTTAGCTGGAATCAGGTAGGGTAACGGGGAAGCCACAGTATCCCAGGAGTGGGCATAGAGCTGGGGGCTATGCCCTTTCCACTGGGAACCCCAGCCTTCTGAGGCCCAGCCTGGAACCGAACGAACCTGCCAGAGACCGCTGCTGTCACACACGTCCCCGCCTTCTCTCTCAGCCTCTGTGCAGCATCTCTGCAAGCAGCCTCCCTGCCAGAGGGGAAGGGTTGAATTAATTCTGGTTTCTGTGCTGGCTCTTTTCAAGCATAAATTTCACATCAGGCAGAACTCTGGTGAGATAAGGCCCTGAAAGCTAAAGCTGCAGTTGGTTACTAACGGGGGCAGAGGAGAATGCTAGGGAACAGCTACCACCCCGAGACAGGGACCTCCTTGACAACCTCATACTGGGCATGGCGGCCCCAGGGTATGCTGTAAAAGGCTTGGGTTGGATTTGAATCTCAGCTCCTCACTTGCGGTCCTCCGTGCCTTTAGACAAGTTGCTTGATTTCTCTGAGCCTTGTTTTTCTTATTGGCAAAATCTTATCTCCTTGTAGGGCTGAGGCCAGAGTTACAGGAGGCTATGGATGTGTGAATGCTGAAGGCAAGAGCCATGTCATGCCCAGCACTCACGTCCTGGCACTCCCTTCCTGGTCCCACTGTCCACCTTTCCTCTAGCAATGAAGCCCCTGCTGCCTGTGAAAACCTGGGCGAGGGTGGCACTGGTCCTGCCCAGTCTCTGCTGGACTAGCTTCCCCTTCTGTCCTCCTGGCAGCGCACCACCCTGTGGAGCCAGCTAACAGGAAACACACGCTTCTCTTCAACCGTAAAATGGAGAGTAAGAGCCGCCTCACACTCTGTCATTTGGAGATATCTAGGGTGATCATACCTCATGGCTGTCTAGAACCATCCCAGTTTATATCTGATGTCCCAGCATCCTGTTCAGCGACACTAACACTCTCAAGGATCGCGGTCTGGATGAAAAACTCTAAGGGGTTGTACAAATACCAGGTGGTAGAGGTTGCGTTTGTGGTTAGAAGTGGCTAAGTGTAAATTAAGATGGAAAACGCAGGAGTTGAAATGGCTTCCTCTTCACCCTCAATATTTGACAAGGTCTCTTTTCCTACCCTTGCCTTTGGGGAGGACAAGAGGGAACTCGGGGAACTTTGATGATTGGAGGAGGCCTCATGGACACGCCAAGCTCCGTGACTGAAAGAGAAGTACCCCTCCACCCAGAACCACCTTCCCCCGCGCCCACCGTCAGCCGTCAGCTCCCTTCCAGTCCCGCCTGACTCATTCGCACTCAGGCCTAGACCTGTGCTCAAACGGTACATGGAGAACCTCCATGGCCCTCTGCCAGTGAGGTGGCAAATATTTTCCTCAGAGGCCAGATGGCCAGATCCTGCTGGGCCTCCTGAATTGCTCAAGCATCTCTCTTCTTCCTCCTCCTCCTCCTCTTTTTTTTTTTTTGCCTCCTATGGAATCTATACAGAGGTTGAGTAATGCTCTGGAATAATTGGGTCAAGTCAGCCGTGCGTAGGGAGGAGGAGACAATTGGACTGTGTAGGTGTCTGTGTATCAGGCAACAGCCAACACACCATTAACCGAACAGGAAAATCTGGACCATCCACACACTGACTACACAACTCTACTCATCGCTTACTGGAGCCAGACCAGCTCCATTCAGAAAGCTAGGTAGCCTTCACCACCCAAGTCCCTGCTAACCACTCAGCCTCGTCTCTCTCCATGGCCCCCCATGCACCCTAATCTTCAGCCACACTGGGCTTTTCAGTGTCCCCTGAACACGCCATCAACTATTCACGCCTCTGTGGCTTTACCCGTGCTGTTCCTTTTCCTTGCAGGTCTCTGTTCCCTCTTTATTGCTCTGAAGACTATTGTTCCAACATCTGCTCCTCTGAGAAGGTTTCCTACCCTCCCAAAGCACAGTGCTTACACTGCCATTGACACTTCGCAAATCTGTCTCCCAGCTCATTAAACCATGGGCTACCCAAGGGAGGGATTAGATCTTACTCATCTTTGTATTTTCAGAGCCTGTCACAGTACTTGGCTCATGTGAGGTGCTTAGTAAATGCATGTGAAATGGATGGATGGATGGATGAATAATGGCAAGAGGGTAGGCTATGTGGTCAACATACTTTCATTGGCAACCCTAGCTCTGCCAGTGACCATTGTGATCTTGGGTAAGTCACTTAACCTCTTCTAACCTCAGATGCCTCACCAGTAAAATGGTAATAACACCCACAATCACAGAGCATGTAATGACCCAATGACATAATTTATGGGAAAGTACCTTGTAAGCCAGAAAGGGAAATACACGCGCCCCCAAACCTGGAAGTCTGCAGACTGATTGGGCTTCAAAACCCTCACTGCTGTGCTAGGTGAGTGCTGGGAAAAGAGGCCCCCACTCTCTGAACCCTCCCAGGGACTGTCCGCACAAGTATCTTTCAGCGCAAGCACGAAGACGGACGTGTGTGCTCATATGGAAATGTGTTTTTAACAAATAGAACATGAGAATGGAATTCTTTTTTCCCCACATCAAGCCTTGAGAACTAATTAGTTCCACCTGGAGGAGGGCGCAGGGCATTGGGTGAGGAAGAGCCCTTATTCCATGTTTGGGAAAGAATTTACGGTAGCTACCTCATGGGGATCTGGGGAAAGGCAATGGATAAACCAAGTCATTGGTTTTGAAGGATCTCAAAGGTTATTTATCCTGGGCTCATCATTTTATAAGAAACACACAGAGAGGACATGATTAGCTCAAGAAGCTAGGCAATGGCAGAACTGGGCATGACCTCCTGACTCGTTCTTTCTCCTACCTAGCCAATTCTCCTGACTCCGAGCTACGATGACATTTCTCAGCCAGAGTCTGCTGATGGTTGTTAAACCAACCTGTGGACAAAGTGAATTATCCAAAGAAGTACTCTTTATCACAGACTTTATTCTCCGTTAGCAAATATTGTGCCCAAATGAATGCTTCCAAGTTGACGACCCCTGGCACCCTCTTGCCTTCCTCCAAATAATTCCTGCTTTGTCAGATCTCGGATATTTTTGAGAAATTTATCCCTTGGATGTTTCTAAATTGCTTTTGATACGTTGGGTACCTGGGTAGATGCTGAGCACTGTGGTGGGCTTCGCAGCAAGGAGACACACTACCCAAAACTGCAACAAAGGCGCTATAGTTTGGTCCCTGGGAAACCCAGATTCCAACTCCCTGACCCTGCCACCAACTCGCTGTGGCACCTCAACAAGACATTTCTAACCTCTGAATCTCCGTTTTCAAGTCTGTGAAATAAGGCTGCACTTCCTGATTTCAGGTCTGTGAGATGAACTGGGATCCTTGTGTCCACCTGACAAGGGCAGGATGTTACATTCAGATTTATTTTCTTAACTCAGATGTCATGCCTAACTCAGGCTAGGGGCACATGGTAGGGTGAGGTCAGGAACTGTGTGCTTTCAACTGTGGGAACAGTATGTTAAGCAATGCCACAGCTTCAGCTAGGAACCAGTGCTGGTTAGCTGTTCTGTTCGTCTCCTCTGTCTTACCCTCTAGGATGCTGAGGGGTAAGAATCCTTGGCCTTATCCTCAGTCACAATTTGTTTACTTAATGTTACTCCATTATTAATTACTTTTCCTTTTAACTGATGTTCTTCTTGACTTTGTTCCCACCTTCTTTTCTGACCACTCATCAACACCCACATTTTTAACTACCACCTAGGTGTCCAGGTCAGAACCAAATACTCATTTCCTTGAGTGTTGTCTCCAAGCTTCAGACGTATATTCCACATCTCTCCCTGAGTGCCCCACAGTCCTGTCACACTCAGCATCTCCTTCCCACCTCTGTTGTTTTTCTCCTACCCTTCCTCATCTTGGTAATGATGCCATATTCAACCAGTTGACCAAGCAAAACCCTGGAAATCATCCTCGATGTCTCTCCTGTCCCGCCTACCCCAGCCATCTCCTTACTTAACCCAGCTCATAGCCTTTCCTTCCTATTTCCACCACTTTTTTTCCTGGTCCTATCATCTCTTACCTAGACCACTATGGCAGTCTGTTAACTTTTGTTCCTGCTTCTTCTGTACCGCATCTTCTTCTGATCTACCCTCCGCATGAGATCTATGAGCAGTGGTTCTCATCCTTGATGCAGCTGGGTTTACCTGGGAAATTTTAACCCACCGATGCCTGGGGTCAACCCCCAGAGATGCTAACGTGATTGGCCTGGGGTGTGACCCCATATAGAGTCTTTAAGTGTTCCTCGGCTGATTCTAATATAAAGTCAAGGTAGAGGACTGCTGTGCTAAAATAATCTTTCTGAAGCTTCTTGCAGGATAAAGCTTAGATCCCGTAACTGGTACTACCTAACCATTCCCAATCAGGCCACGGCTTCTCTCACCTAGTCTCTTAACTTCCATGGTGATTCCAGTATGTGGGCAAGGATGAGACCACTTTTTAACTAGAACACGGAGGGCAAAGGTGGATGGGATGGAGAGAGGCAGAGAAGCCATTCAGAAGGCTGATGCCATGCTGCAGCTGAGAGGTGATAAGCAAAAATAAGGGCAGATGTGCTGGAAACGGTGCGTCCCCCTGAGCTTTTTGTCCTGCTCAAACCCAGGTGCACAATTAGTAACCATGTCCTTGAATACACAACCTGCTCTACGCCTCCCCCCAATTTCACTTTGTGGCACACCCTCCCAGGAAGGGAGGGAGTTTGGCTAAGCAAGCATAACACCCTAGCTTTTCTCCTAGTAAAGGGAGGGTGGGAAGAGAGAACGTGCTACCAAAGAGGCCCCTAGCAAACTGTTGTGCATACATGTTCAGTCCCAAAGGCTTTATAAAATATTTCTTTAATTTGCCTGCCCTTCTAAATCCACCAAAGCCAGATATCAAAGTTGTCTTTCTCTCTCTCCTTGACCCTCTTTTCTTTGTATCAAACAGTCCTCTCAGTGTTTTGTTTGTTTTTTAATGTCTTTCTCTGCCCTCCCCGCCCCACCCCCAGTTCTGCTCCTCCTCTTGGCTGATTCATGCTCAGTCAAATGGCTACATCTGGTTTTCCCTTGACGGAGCTGGTGGTGTGAGGCTTGGAGGCTCTTGGAACCCAGGTCTGCATGACTCCACAGTCCATGTTCTTTCCACTGTACCAAGCATCTTTTGGTATCTTTTGTTTTTCTGATACACCAAGGCTCTTCCAAGAGCAATCTAATCGGAACAGTCTGAGGTCAGAAAGCAGATGTGACCGCAGGACCGAGCATTTCCAAAGCCTGGTGTTTTCCAAATCAGTGTCTTGCAATGAAGGGTCACAGTTCTCGTGGGACATTTTCGTAGAGGAGCATTCTTTGGAGGTGGCATGGGGAGGGCAGGAGCAGAAAGTACAGGGTTAGGAATCAGTAAAACTTTAAGAGTCCTTAAACACAGGCCGGGTTGGCTTGAGAAAGTCACTTAACCCTCTTTGAGCCTCGTTTTTCTTGTCAGTAACTGAAGATACTATATTTGCACTCGTTCAGTTTACTGTGAAGATCCTGTGAAAGAATGTCTTGGGAAGTGCTTTTTAGCCTGTGCAGAACTATTTACAGAAAGCATCGCTATTCCATGGGCAAATGCAAACAGTCGATGCCTGTGAGGAATGATGAGATAGACACATTAATTTGAAATGCCAGAACTGACCAGGCACTGGATTCATCAAGTGGTTCAGATGGCTTTCTTACAAGGCATCATGATTTATCTTGGGTCATTCAAGCTCCTATAAAACAATACTGTGTAGGATGTAACATACTCAAGATTAAGATATATGGGCAGAATACCCAGATTTAAAACATACTGGCTGTTTTACAATTTGAAAATCTAAAACCAGAATTTGGAAAGAAATGTTACTCTCCTAGCCAAGCAGCACAGCCAAAGACAGAATCCAAGGGAGAAGGTCCAGTAGGTGCCTCTAGAGTCCAGCCTGGGTTGGTTAGCCTGAATGTCCACTGGGTGAGGCAGTGGGGGTAGGACCATAGTGGGAATAGTGTGGACTGGGCTTCTGAAAGACCCTTACAGAAGACAACAGCTACTCAACCTCCGCCCGTTGCGACCTCATAGGAATTGGGCCGAGAGTACCAGATTTTCTGATTTATCAGGAAAAGCTGGAAATGTAGGTTCTTGTTTGTATATGAATATGAAATTTCCAATGTTAAATGTTGGCAGTAGAAGAAATTTAAAACACTGGTTGGGCCAAACCAAATAGTTGTGCTGATTGGATTTGGCCCTAAGACCACCCACTTGTAACTTCTGTGCTGGGCCAACGGGCCACCCATTAGAACTACCTAGGGAGGTTTTAGAAATCTCAGTGCTCAAGCCTTACCCTGAACCAATTAAATCAGAATTTCTGACGGTGAGACTCAGGCATGTATATAAGTTCAGACTGGCCAGGTGATTCCAGATACTAAGTCTGAGAACCAGTGCTTAGGTGTTAGGACTACTTAAAATCTAGTCCTCATCCTGAAAACTGTAACACATTGATGAAAAAAGAAACTGAAGAAGATACAAATAAAATATATATCATGTTCATAGATCAGAATAATTAATGTTAAAATGGCCATACTACCCAAATCTGAAGATTCGATGGAATAGCAATCAAAATCTCAATGATATTTTTTCAGAAATGGGACAGACAGTCCTAAAATTTGTATGGTAGCACAAAACACCCTGAAGAGCCAGAACAATCTTGAGAAAGAACAAAGCCAGAAATGACACACTTCCTGACTTCAAGCTATACTCTAAAGCTATGGTAATCAAAATGCCATAGTTCTGGCATGTGCGTAGACATGTAGACCAATGGAACAGAACTGGGAGCCCAGAAAGAAGTCCCACATATGCAATCAACTAATCTTCAACAAGGGGCCAAGGCTACTCAGTGGGGGGAAAAATAGTCCCTTCAATAAATGATATTGGGAAAACCGGATATTCACATGCTAAAGAATCAAACTGGACCTCTAACTGACACCATTCCCCAAAATTAACTCAAAATGGGCTAATGGCTTAAACGTAAGACCTGAACCGTAAAACTCATAGGAGGAAATACACAGAAAGAGTTCCTTGACATGGGTCTTGGTGATGATTTTCTGGAAGTGACACCAAAAGCAGTGACTGAGGCCAGTGGGTGCCACTGTTACCTTGTAAGACCTGAGTAAGACTGGGAGGTCTTCACCAGCATAGAGGCCTCAGAAATCCCCACAGGAGGCATGGAAACCCCTCCTTTGTCACAAGTGCCTCCCCAAACTGCAGGAGTTAGGAGCTCACCATCTCCTGGGAGAAGGAAGACAGAAAGACAGAGTTCCAATAAGCTTAAATCATTACAGATTCTGCATTTCTTCTACAAGATGAAAGAAAACACAGATCTCAACAACTGGTGAGGTCACAAAAGGAGACACCAGACATGACGTGCCTATAGTCTGAATAAACACTACTGATAATCCTGCCAAAGGGATTAAACCTGATCCTGTGTCTGGATCCAGCTGTCAATTTCCAGGAAATACAAAGGAAAAAGGAACATGAAGAACCACACCAAAGTGTGTAATCAGCAAAATCCACTGTGGACACTCTATGGGTCCAAAAGTCTGGCTTCACCAACTGATGAGTTGTCATGAAATGAAAGTGATGGAGGAGAAACAAATAGATTAAAAAACATTTAAGAGACATGAAATTTGTAAAGTGAGCTAAATTAAACTATATCTTGGGGTGCATATGTTGGGGGGGATACTATTTAAAGAAACCCGGAAGTGATATATGCGAAGCATGGAATTTTGTATGGGCAGAGGAAGGATATTGTGACAAAGTTCTTTCCTTGACTCAGGCGAGGTTATTGCCATAATTTGATTTGCGTGGCGTCCTGTATCTGTGTTTTGTGTTATCATGAATATATTTTTGAAACGTAAAACGTCAGAAAGCAGACAGTGTACTTGTTTCAGTGAGGGGACCTGCTGTAGGTGCAAGTCACTGCATGTGATTAGGAATCCTGGGTGGAGAGACCATCCACCAGTGTCTGTAAAAAAGCCCCGCAGCTGCTCTGCGCCTCCGCTCCTCAACGTTATAAAAATGGACCAGCGCTGCTGACTCTGAAAGCTCCAGTCACCCTTTATATTCTGTGGATTCCGTGCTCAGAAGCTTTTGGCAAGTCAAGCCCACGGACTGCCTCAGTTTTCAAGCCGATATGACCCAGGACTAGTGCTAAAGTTTAAAAAATATTTTGTAGACAAGTGGGTTATAATCTGGAAAAAGAATATGTTCAATATGGCAGACACTGCCAGGAGCCCACGCAGCATCCATCTAGTCTCCTGGTCTCTTCACTTATACACCCCTAGCTATTAGGGCGGCGTGTGCCAGCCACGGCAAACTCCATATACCAGGTGCCCCTGTGCACGTGAGGGGTGGCTGGTGAGGCCAGTGCGTGGGAACCCAGGGAATCCATTGTTCCTTTTCCTGGTAAAAGTAGCAGGCTTAAATGGCTTATGATTTTTACTCTTTGCCCTTCCTCCACATCCCCTCTGAAATTAGGACAATGGCCTGGGGTGCTACTGCTGTCCTTGTGCCTGAGAAAGAGGACCATGTGCTGAGCATGGCAGAGCAGGAAGATGGGCGAGTCTGGGTTCCCGGCGGCATCACCCAATCACTGCTCTATTCCTGGGTGCCTCCTCCAGACTTCCTCATCTGTTAAGAAAACGAAACCCCTTGGCCTTTAAACCTCTGTGATTGAGCTTCTGTTACCTTCAGCCAAATGCATTCCTAAAGAATGCAGTGTTTCTGTCTGCAGAAATAGAGTGCTTGCTCTCAAAATGAAAAAGCAGGGGTTTCCCTGAAAACTGGACCCTAACATCATAATTGTCACTGCATACTGTCAGGGCCTCCGAGAGCTGTCGGGGAGATGATCTTTGCTCTGACTCAGGAGTAGAAATGGCATTGGTGTAGGGACCCCCTTGGTTTCACTGATGGATAGTAAGGAGCAGATGTTTCAGGACAACAGAGATGCAGGCAGGTGATTCAGAGGCTTTCAGCAGAGTTCATTGGGAACAAACGAAAATGAATGTAGAAAAGCTTTGTAAGTGCTAGAACAACAGACACCTGGATGGGCTGGTTATCTTCACTGGAAACCCTTTCTTCCTACATGGTACAAATAAAGAAGAGACTTCATAGATGTAAAGACCCCCCATGGGAAGAGTACTGAATTTTGAGCCAGAAGGACCAGTGTTCAAGGCCTGGCTCCATCACTTCCTAGCCACATAAATTTAGACAAGTCATGTAGCTTCTCAGTCTCATTTCCTTCATCAGCAAAATGAGGACGTTAATGTCTGCCTCACGGGATTGTTGGGAGGCCTGGGTTTGGTGATGTCTGCAAAGGTGCTGTCACAACATGTGTGGCACTTAGAAGGCATTCTACAAACGCGGACCATTGGTTTCTTCCCCTCACACCCAGTAAAGTTTCATTAAGTAACAGTTTAATTTCAATCAAATCTGATCGCAAAACTGCACAGAACTTAATTGTCCGTTGGTTCAGTCCGCATCTTCAGGCCAGAATCTCAGCTGCAATATCCCTTCTGGATGCAGAACCAGCCTCTCGTTGCATACTCTCAGGAGCAGGGAGCTTCCTCCCAGCATCCACACTGCAGCGTTTTCCGAACTCTCACACTCTTGTCTCCCTGAATTCTGGGCCGTGTACAGTACTCTGCTTGGCACGCCCCTCCCTGCATTCCTGAAGGAGAGAGCCATTCTCTGCCATCACTACTGCTTCTTCCATTGCACCAGGCGACCCATTCCCATTGGTCAAAAATGGGTCCAGAATAGCCATGCCTGGCTGCACCCACTTCCCTAGAGATCAGACGCTGGCGCCCAGCCCACAGAGCACTGAATCTGGTCTGCTTTATTTGCCTTCGCAGTATTTTTTTTTTAATGGAATTAGTGTCAACATTGAAAAAGATTTCACATTTTAAAAATCTAGGTTCTTATGGAATATCTGTCAATACTGTCTTCATTCCCATATGCCAAGTGCTGGTAGGAGCTGGCTAGAGGCTACTTCAGACACAGGGGCCTGGTGGTCTATGACTCACTGTGCTCCCCACCCCTCCTGTCTTACACCCAGTTGGCTCATCTCATTTATACTTAACACCGGGTCCCAGTAGGCATTGGGGTTCGTCACCTGTGCTCCATACAGCTGGGCCTCCCTTGTAAGTAAATAGTTCACTTTCAGCCCGGACCAAGGTAAACTACACCTCTAATAGGCAATTTGACATTCTAGAAAACTCCTTCATCACTTTTAGATACCACCTTTGAACATTTATCCTAAAGAAACACTTTTACATGTGTCCTAAGTAACAAGAATAAATATTTCACTGCAGCATTGCCTATCATTGTG
>PVJD01015149.1:5121-26225 GCA_004026545.1 Mormoops blainvillei | reverse complement strand
GGAGGAAGGGCCCACAAGCCAAGGAATTCAGGGTGCTTCTAGAAGCTGAAAAGGGGTTAGAAAAGAGAAATGCAACCTGCCGATCAACTTTATATGCCTGACCTCCACAGCTGGTAAGATAATATGTTTGTTATGCTGTAAGCCACAAAATTTGTGGTAATCTGTTATAGCAATGATAGAGATATAAATTTTGGTACCGAAAATGCTATGCCATTATAAGAAATACTTAAAATTTTTGGAAGTAAAGATTTTAAAAATATTGTAGAAGTGGCTTGGTAATTGGGCAATGAGCAGATGCTGGCAGAATTTGCGGGAACATCATCGAAACAGCGTAGAATGCTCTGAACAAACTGTTAGCAAAAATGATCCAGCTATTGAGGGTTCAGGAAAAAGCGAGGATCGCAGCAGAAAGAACATATAAACAAAACGAAGTATACAGTGTGTAACCTTGAAATAGGCTTTTTCACTCAGTAGGATGCCCTTGAAATCCATCCAAGTTGTTGTGTATATCAATATTTCACTCTTATATTACTGAGTAGTAATCCATGCTATGAATTACTGCAACTTGTTTAACCATTCACCCTTTGAAGGACATCTGGTTTGTATCCAGTTTTTGTCTATTACAAACAAAGCTGCTATGACCATGCTTGTAGCAGTTTTGTGTGGACATGTTTTCATTCTCTGGATAAATGCCCAGGAGTGTAAATAATGGGTTGTAGAGTAAATTCACGTCACTTTTTTTCTTAAGAAACTAAACATTTTTCTCCAGAGTACCTGTAACATTTTATGTTCCCACCAAAAGGTATGAGAAATTCAATTTCTGTGTACTGTGGTTAGCATTTGGTGTTATCACTAATTTTAAGTTTAATTCTACTAGGTATATAGTGCTATATCTCTGTGGTTTTAAGTACCACTTCCCTACCGGCTAGTGATCTTGAACATCTTTTCATATGGTTATTTGTCATCCATGCATCCTTTTCATGTCGTCTGCTCATTTTCAAATGGCATTGCTTGATTTCTTTACTGTTGAGTTTTGAGAATTCCTTACATATATTCTAGGTATGAGCCTTTTATCAGATACTTGATTTGCAAATATTTCCTCCAAATTGGCACCGTGGTTTTTTCATATTTTTAACAGGGTCATTTACAGAGCAGTTTCACAAATTAAAGTTTTTAATTTTGATGAACTCTAATTTGCTAACTGACTTCTGTAATGGTTTGTGCTTTCAGTGTCCTGCCTAAAAACTGTTCAGTAAGACTCTTGAAAAGGTCCTGCACATTGTCTCCCATGTTATCTTCTAAAAGTTTTATAGCTTTACATTTAAATGTATAATCATTTTAAGATAACTTTTGTATGTGATGCGAGGTAATTTAGGTTGAAGTTCACTTCTGTTGCCTGTAAATATGCAGTGCTCTGGCACCGTTCGTCGAAAAGGCTATCTGAAATACTTTTTGTATTTGTACCTTTGTCAAACACAATTTGGTCGGACTTTGTGAGGTTACTTGTGTACTCTCTTCCAGAGCTCTATGTATTTGTCCATCTGCCAATTTCAAACTGCCTTTATCACTGAAACATTAATATTAATATAGTATACATTAATATATACAATGCCTCACAGCTTATTCTGTATTTTTTAAATTGTGTTAGCTCTTCTAGCTCCTTTGTTTCCATACGTATGTCAGTGTAATTTTGTCTCTACAAAAAATCTTGCTGGGATTTTGATATTAATTGGCTTAAACTTATATATCAAGTTGGAAAGAACTGACATTTTTACTATGACGCCTTCCATTCCATGAGCCCAGAATGTCTCTCAGTTTACCTGTGTTTTCTTTGACTTCTTCATCAGCATTCTGTAATTTACATCATAGAAATCCTATAACTGTTTTATTAGACTTATACCTAAGCACGTCACTTGCTCTGAGAGGCTGTAAATGGTGCTTGCATTTTTAATTTCATTTTCCACATATTCATTGCTAGTATATAAAAACGCAATTGATTTTTGCATGTTGGCCTTGCCTTCTGTAACACTGATAAACTCCCTTATTAGTTCAAGGAGTATTTTTTATAGACTCCTTAGGACTTTGATCCTTTCTGACCTGTATGTGTCTTATTTCCTTTTCTTCCCAAATGGCACTGGGTAGAAACTACATTACTATGCTGAATAGCAGTAGTGAGAACATTATTGTGGTATTCTCAAATATAAAGGGAAAGCTTTCAATGTTTCACCATCAAGTATGGTGTGAGCTATAGGGGTTTTTTCTGTATATATTCATTACCGAGTTGAGGTCACTATCCCCTATTCCTAGTTTGCTGAGTTTTTCGTTTGTTTCTTTTTATACATTTATGTTGATTTTTTCAAATACTTAGTTTGCATAAATTAATGTTTGTATGATTCTGCTTATTTTGCCTGTTAATATGGTAGATTACATTGTTTGATTTTTTTAAATTTATTTTTCAAATATAGTTGACATAAAATGTCAGTTTCGGGTGTACAACATAGTCATTAGACATTAATATACCTTATGAACTGATCACTCTGATAAATCTATTACCTATCTGGTATCACATATAGTTATTAAAACATTCCCTAGGCTGCACTGTGTAACCCGATGACTATTTTTTATAACTGGTAATTTGTAATTTTTAATCACTTTCACCATTTCACTCATGCCCCCACCCCCGTCCCCTCTGGCAACCATCCGTTTGTTTACTCAGCCATAAAAAAATAATAAAATCTTGCCATTTGAAACAATATGAATGGACCTACAGAGGTATTCCGTTTTGTTGTTAGGGCATAGGAACCCAACAGTATTCCTTATGTTGATTTTGTATCCTGCAACTTGACCGAATTTGTTGATTAGTTCCAGCAGTTTTTTGGTGGAGTCTTTAGAATTTTCTAAATGTAAGATTGCATCATATGCAAACTAAGACAATTTTACTTCTTCCTTTCCTATTTGGGTAGCTTTAATTTATTTTTCTTATCTGATCATTGTGGCCAGGACTTCCAGTATTATGTTGAATTAGCAGTGGTGAGAGTGGGCACCCTCGTCTTGGTCCTTATCTCACAAGAAAGGCTTTCAACCTTTCATATTGTCCACGGTGCTGGCTGTGGGTTTGTCATATTTTCCTTTATTTTGATGGGGTATGTTCCTTCTATACTCAATTTGTTGAGTGGTTTTGATCAGGTGAGTATGTTGAATTTTGTCAAAAGCTCCTTCTAACCTCCTTTGAGATGATCATATAATTTTTCTGTTTAATGTGGCATATCACACTTATTATTTCCCATATACTGAATCAGCCATGGATCTCAGAGGTAAATCCCACTTGATCACATACAGTGATCCTTTTAATGTGCTTCTTGTGTTTCCATTTTCTTTTTTTCAATATATTATTGGAATTGTCTTTTGATTTCTTCCTTGACCTATTGGTCATTCAATAGTATGTTGTTTAATCTCCATATGTATTTGTAAATTCGCCAGCTTTCTTCTTGTTATTACTTTCAAGTTTCATGCCATTGTGGTCGACGAAGATACTTAGTGTGATTTCAATCTTCTAAAACTTGCTAAGACTTCTTTTGTGACCTATCAGATGATCTACACTAAGGAATATTGCCTGTGCACTTGAGAAGAATGTGAATTCCGCTGCTACTGGAAGAAATCTCCTGTATATGTCTGTTAGCTTTATTTAGTCCAAAGCATGGTTCAAGTCTACCATTTCCATGTTGATTTTGTCTGGGTGATGTATCTATTGTTGAAAGTGGAATACTGAAGTCTCCTACGATTATGCTTCTGTCATTTTTCAGATCTGTTAGTGTTTGCTTAATATATTTAAGCGTGCTGATGTTTGGTATAGACATATTTATGATTGTTATATATTCTTCATGAATTGATCCCATTATCATGCAATGACCACCTTTGTATTTTACCATTTGGGGCTTAAAGTCTATTTTGTGTGGAAAGTATAGCTACCCTTATCCTCTTCATTTCTACTTGTATGGAATACCTTTTCTACTCCTTGTGTTAGCATTAGTAGTTAGATAGTAACATAGGAAAGGAACAAAGGGTATCAGGCATTAAAAAGTCTAATCAACTAGGGAGCTAATTTGGACAATAAGCCTGATTACGTCTGGAAATTACAGCTTCAGACACCCCAGGAGATTTCATCATCACCCTGCTAAGGGGATTAACATCCCTCCCTCTCCCACTAAGGAGGAAGGACCACCTTTTAATCTCAGGATAAAACAGTCCACTGTGAGAAGTCTACCGGGTTTACCTATAATTCTGCTCTTTCTTTTATTCCTTCTTGCTTCCTGATATGCCATGATACCTTCTCTTATTGCGTCCTTTCTGTTTACATAACACCCTTTAGCTGTTCTTCAAGAACAGGTTGCTGGTAACAAATTCTCTTAGTCTTCGGTTGTTTGGATTGCATAATTTCTGTTAAAGTTCACTTTCTTTCCCCTGTCCTCTCCATTCTATTGCTAAGTATATCCACTGCACTTTAAATTTTCACATATTGTATTTTACAGTTGCAGAATTTTCAGTTGGTTCTTCTTTTCATCTTTTATTTCTTTGCCGAGTCTTTGTGTTTCTTTGCAGAAACCTTCTACGACTTTGCTGAGATTCTATAGCTTTCCGTTTGTTTCAAATGCATTCCTAGAATTGCTCATGAAAGCATTTTTATGATGGCTACTTAAAAATTCTCATTACATAATTAACTTCTGCATCACCTTGGTGTTGCTGTCTGTTGATGGTCTTTTCTCATTCATGTTGACATCTTCCTGGTTCTTGGGGGGATAAATGGTTTTCAAACGAAGCCTGTTAATTTGCGTACTATGAGAGTTTCATGCTTACTTCTACCTTCGGTTATAACAGACCTCCTCAGAAGAGGAAGAGCACAGCCAGGGTGGGGTCTAAGTCCAGGTTTTCCATTTGGCCTCCTCTGACATCCCAAAGGGAGGGAAAGACTCCTTGTTCCTACCAGGCAAGAGTAGGAGTTTAGGCTCCTTGCTAGGCCTCTGAGGATACCGCTCTGGCTGGAGCAGAAGGGGTGTCTCATTATCGTTCCCTACAGGGTCTCCTCTCCACTGACACCCCAGGGTGGTAGTCGCATTACTACTGAGTGGTGGCAAAAGTCACATATTGCTAACAGGGCCACCTCTGACACTACTTCAGTGGTTATATGGGGATGGGAGTCCAGGTCCCTCATGTGGTCACTAGTTACAACATAGGGAATGGGAGAGACTGTCTCACTACCACCAGGTGTGGAGGAAAGTCCAGTGTCGCACTTGGCCTTCTTGATACCACCACATGGGGCTGGGGCAGGGGAGGTCAGCTACCTTGTGACACATGGGGAGGGACAGAAGTCTAGGCTCTCCACTCAGCCTTTGCAGGCAGGGGTGGGGGTAGACCTGCACTTTTGTTTGTAATATTTTACTGGAGTAGAGTTTATTATCTAACATTTTCCTGTTTTAGGCTGTTCTTTCCAGGTTCTTTGGCTAAAGAGAGTAGGCTTTTGTTGAGAGCATTTTAGACTGCATCTGTTGGTTTTCTGAGGTTGGCAGCTTCCAGACTACACAATCTGGGAGATATAAGGCAAAAACAAATAACGAGTGACTCATGGCGATGTTACTGCTCGGGTTACAAGGTCCCTAGCCAGTCTGGTCTGCCTCCTTCCCTCCATATTTCAGAGTTTTCTTGTGTTGCTTTTATAAATAATGTCCTACAGGTGCCAGGCTAGCTTAGCTGGTACATTTATAATTAATGTCCAGGGTTTGTAGCTATAGTCAGTAGAGGAATAATATGTTCATAGTCAAATCAAGCAAATGTATTAATGCATGTATATGTGTATATATGCATTTTTTTTTCTTTGTTCAAATGAGAAACAAGACATTATTAACTAAGAATTGTAACTAGGGGTGAGCATAGGTAAAAGGTAGAATTGTTTTTCCTTCCATATTTTCTCTATGGCGTGAAATTTTTACAATGTACATGTACCACTTATATTTTACACATGTAAGAACATTTAAAACAGTAGATACTTTCCAGTGTTTATACTACATGGCTTAACTTGGGAACCTGAAATTACTGTCCCCTCTTTTCCTCAAAAACTCTCTTTCCAGGAGTCTGGGGCTCCCCTACCTTCTAGTTTTCCCATCACTGACCATCCTTTCCCGATATGTTTTGTAGTCTCTCCTATTGGCCCTTCAAATATCGGCACTGCCTAGACATCAATCCTTGGTCTAACATTTATTTTCTTCCTACAAGTAATATCTTCTCTGCCATTGAAGACCAACTCTAGTTCTCTAATCCTGCTCTGTTCTCTGACCTGAGGTGTCTCAGAGGCAAATCTATCTTAATCTGTCCCCAACTTAACTCCTGCTCTTTACGTTCAAATCTGTTCCCCTCCAGTCTTATCCATCTCAGTAAATGGCCACTTCATCCTTCCTGTCGTTCAGGTTTAAAAATAAAAACTAAAACAATCTTGGAGCTCCCCATGGTCTTTATCTTTTCCCCACATTCCACATATGATTTGTCGGCAAATCTGTTGGCTCTGCCTCCGAAATCCATTTAGAATCTGACTTCTCACCATCTTCAGTGTTACCACCCTCAACCAAGGTACAATCATTTCTTGATCGAATTATTGAAAGAGACTCACAGTTAGTCTCCCGGCATTCACCCTTGTTCCCCTACAGCTGTTCTCCACACAGTAACCAGAACTGTCCTCCTAAACCTAAGACAAATAATGTCATTTCTCTGGTCAAACACTTCCTTCTATCTTACACAGAGAGCGAAGTCAAAGTCCTCCCAATGGATTCTAGCAGGTACTATAGTACCTTCTCAGCTTGCTCTTCCCATTTCCTTCCTTAACGCATCTACTTCTTCTTTTGCTTAATCTATTCTAGCCCATCTGGCCACTTTGAACATGATAGCACAATTCTGCCTCAGGGATTTTGTACTTAACGTTTGCTCAGCCCAGAATGGTTTCCCACCAGTTATGTGAATGAACCACTCCTTTATTTCCTATGGTCCTCTGCTCAAAGGTAGTCTTCTCAATGAGGCCTTCCTGGCTATCGTTAAGGCTGCAAAACCACTGACTTCTGTCAAGATGGTGAGTAAGTAAACGTCATGCTTGTAAGCAAGCATAACGATGGGGCAGAGATGCAAAACAGGCTGGTTCCACAACTGCGTGTGCCAATTAAGAAGCAGGAGGGTTATCTCAGCTGTGGAGAATCCCAGCCCCACATTGGGCTCACCAGCCTGGGGCACCAATGCCAGGAGGAGGACTCCCCACAACATCTTTGCTGTGAAAATCAGTGATGATTCCCTCTGGGAGAGAAGGAGGGCTTCTGCAGTCCCAGATGGTCCTCTTAAAGGGTCTATATATAGAATTACTTGGTGACAGACACACTCACCCTAAGCTCTAGCACTGGTGGAGCAGCTGGAAAAGTACCAGAGACACACGAGGAAGAACTAGACTGTCTGGCTTCAGGTCACGACTGGAGGGGCAGGTCTCTCTGACACTGTGCGTTTTTTTTGTTCAGCTCTCCTACAACAGAGCTGGCAGGCGGGCACCATTTCCCTTTGCTGAGCCCTCCCCCCAACCCAGCCTGCAGATGGGTGCCAAATCTGAGTCTCCGTCGAACTCGCCCCACCCTGGTGATACCCTGAAAGCCCACTCCATCTAACAACTGATGCTCAAGCCTGTGCCTCTTTCAGTGGCTGTTATTCATAAGAGGCTGGCCCCGGCCCACACTATGGAATTCCCTAAAATCTCTGAAAGGTGCGCATGCCCCACACAAGCAGTGGCTGCATTCAGCATGCCCTGTACCTCTTGTTAAGCAGCTCCAAACATGGAAGTAGTGACAGCTGGCCTTAGCACACAGCATAACCACTCCCAGGTGTCTCCAAGCCCAGCACAGGCAGCTGCCACCATAGATCATTTTGTAGCTCCCACTATGTGGACATGGGCCCAGCACAGGTAGCAGTTGACCTAGGGCTGCACTAATGCCCCTCCCGAGAGGTCCAAGCATCAACACATCCAAGTGACTGGCTTCAGAACACACCAGAGCACCACCCAATTAGCTCCACAAATGGCACAGCCAAAGGGTGGACTCGGCAGGCACCAGAGGACCACTAAAGCAAATCCTACTCCGTGGGCTCTGCCCCCACATGGTAACTCATCCCCTGTAGTCACAGCCAGTCAGCCTGAGGGTTAATTCCACCCAGTGATGTTCCAACAGCAATCAAGGCCCAACCACAACAGGAGGGCATAAACAACCCACAAGAAGAATACCCCTAAAGCACCCAGCTGAGGTGACCAGGGACACTGCACAATTGGGCTCCACAAGGCACCTACTATATAATGTCACTGTGCCAAGCCTGGGAGACATAGCAGATCTATCTAACACGTAGAAACAAACATAGGGAGGCAGCCTAAATGAGTAGACAAAGAAACATGTCCAAATGAAAGAACAGGACAAACTTCCAGAAAAAGAACTAAACAAAATGGAGGCAGGCAATCTACCAGATACATAGTTCAAAACGCTGGTTGTAAGGTTGCTCAATGAACTTAAAGTAAGAGTAGATGAACTTAGTGAGAATATCAACAAAGAGATAGGAAACATAAAAAAGAACACAGAAACCATAAAAAAGAATCAGAAATGAAAACTACGATAACAAATGAAGAATACATAAGATGGAATCGACAGCAGATTAGACGAAGCAGAGGATCGAATCAGCAACTTGAAAGAGAAAGGAGTGGAATACCCCCAATTAGAATAGCAAAAGGGAAAAGAATAAAAAATATTAGGGTAGTTTAAGGCAGGAGTCCCCAACCCCTGGGCCGCGGACCAGTATAAGCCCAAGGCCTGTTATGAAGCAGCCCGAGGGAAGGCCCTCTGAGCTCTGCCTCCTGTCTCTGCCGCCCGTGCCCCCACAGCAGGGGGTGAGCTGTGCAGAGCAAACAAAACTTGACTTAGGTCCCACCTCCTGAGTTCTGCCTCCGGTTCCTCACTCTCCCAGTTCTGCCTCCCACCCCCGCCCCCGCCCCCGCCCCCGCCCCGCTGCCTCTGGTCCATGGAAAAATCCATCCCCAGTGCCAAAAAAGTTGGGGACTGCTGGTTTAAGGGACATCTGGAACAACATCAAGTGTAATAATAATTGCATCATAGGGTACTGGAAAGAGAAGAGAAAGAGCGGGGGACTGAAAACCTATTTGAAGGAATAATGATGGAAAAGTTCCCTGTCCTGGCAAAGGATATAGACATACAAGTCCAGGAAGCACAGAGTCCCAAACAAAATGAATCCAAACAGGCCTACGCCAAGACACGCTATACTTAAAATGCCAAAGGTTGAAGAAAAAGAGGTCACCTTTTTTTTTTTGAAGTCCTCATCCAAACATGGTTATTGATATTAGATAGAAAAAAGGGAGAGAGAAACATCAATGTGAGATAGAAACACTGATCAATTGCCTCCCATATGTGCCCCAACTGGGGATTGAACTCGCAACCTAGGTATCTGCCCTGACCAGGAATGGAACCAGCAACCTTTGGTGTACGAGATGATGCTCCAGCCAACTGAGCCACCAAGCCAGAGCCAAAGAGAGAATCTTTAACAGCAACAAGAGAAGGGCACATAGTTATGTACAAAGGAGCTCTCATGACACTGTCAGCTGATTTGTTAACAGAAACTTTGCAGGACAGAGGGACTGGCACAAAATATTCACAGTGATGAAAAACAAAGACCTACAACCAAGATTACTGTAACCAGCAAGGCTCTCACTTAGAATGGAAAGGTAGAAAAGGAGCTTCCCAGTCAAGAAAAAGCTAATGAAGTTCATCACCCTCAAACCAGTATAGTAAGAAATGTTAAAAAGATAGGAAAAATAAAGGAGGAGGAGGGAAAAGATGAGGAGGAGAAAGACAAGGAGGAGGAGAAAGGGGATGGGAGAGGGGAGAAAGAGGAGAAGTAGAAGAAAGAGAAGAAAAATTTAAAAATACAAATAGCCCTGGCTGGTGTGGCTCAGTGGATTGACTGCTGGCCTGAAAACCAAAGGGTCACTCGTTCAATTCCCAGTCAGGGCACATGCCTGGGTTGCGGGCCAGGTCCCCAGTTGGGGGCGTGTGAGAGGCAACCAACTGATGTGTCTCTCGCACATCGATGTTTTTCTCCTTCCCTTCCCTTCTCTCTCAAAAATAAACAGAATCCTAAAAAAAATAAAAATAAAAATACGAATAATAAAGTGGTAATAACCCCATACCTATCAATAACTACTTTAAATGTAAATGTAGATAGTGATATTTTTCTTCTCTATACTATTTAGCATTGTGTCTGATAATAAACTAGTTACATAATCAAGCAATATTTCCTGAATAAATGAATTTCACAGGGGCAGAAATGCTATTAAATGTCATTGTGCCATAATGGAATTTCCTTCCATCATCAACTTGATCCAGGAAGGGAGACACAACTCTAAAAGGTGGCTAAGGAAAAGTGTTACATGTGTGGAAGAGTGATGGTGAGGACAGGAAATACATACCTTGACAAAGTGCTCAATTAGGATTTCTACCACGATGTTCTGGAATTTGATGTTCATCATGGCAGCCACAGTGTCCTCCTGCGCTCTCATCAGCGTGGGACCAAAGATCACCCCCATGTTGGAGGGGGTCATCAGATTCTCTTTGCTGTGCTCACAAACACTGCCAGAAGGAAAAGAAAATGATTAACAAGATTTCCTCCAAGATCCCCCACGTAACGAAGACTATTAGTTGACATAGGGGCTAAGTGAAAATAAAATGCAGAAGAACAGAAGAGGCCCAAACTGGGAAGAAAACATGAAAATGGAAACAACAACAAAGAATACAAGGCAGTACATAATTAGGGGCCAAAGCGAGACACAGTTAACTTACTAGCACTGTGGAAGTTAAGAGAGGCAGGTTGTGGGGCGACAGCGAGTATTTGGAAAGAAAGAAAGGAAGCAACATAGCATTCCCAGCGAGAGGTATGGTATGAACATGAAGAAGAAAAAAGTAGACAAAGTGTATCCCAGTCTCATCAGTTAGGAATCCAGGCCCTTCCCTACCCTGAGTTAGAGGAGCCAAAAATTCAAATAGCTGAAAGGGATCCTCAAGCTTAGCCCTTTATCATTGTCCTCAGTTTACAGAAGAAGAAACAGAGGTCCAAAGAAGGAAAAAAATATTTGCCTGAAGTTACAAACAGCCTCATTACAATAGATAGGGTCCTTTAACCCCAAGTTTTCTGTCCCTTAGTTACCTCCTTGGTTAAATTGCGTTTACTGCTGTCCTGTTTTTTTATAGGACAGGACAAACTCTTGTGACAGTAGGAATTAAGGCCTTCTGTGACTTGGGCTCTGAAGCTGATGTGGCAACTCATTAACTGTGCAATGGTGACTCTCAGTGACCAAAACCCTCAGTTTTTCTACTTGCAAAAATAGTACCTACCTCAGAGAGTTGTTGAGTGGACCTAAATGGTTTTAGCATGGTATCCTAGAAATAATCCATTATAAGTATCTCCTTTTATTATTACCTCTCCAGCAATTCGCATCTAGGCACTGCTAACCTGGGCCATTTGATGTACTACACTGCGTAGGTAAGATTTTCTGGCTAAACCATATTATTGCAACCTCCATGTCTTTGCTCACACCATTCTCTCTGCTTAGACTGTCCCCCTCCACCTAGATCTAAAGAATGTGTATTTATCCACTGAGATTCACTTCACCTGGTATCTCCTTCAGAGCCATCCCGGCACACTGTCCTCATCTTGATTAAAAAGGCACCATCGGAAAGCAGAGAATATTGCAATTTCCTATTTATTACCTGCCTCTCCTACTGGGTGGTAAACAACTTTCAAGTGGGTATGCCTTGCACACAACAGTACCAATTAATTATTTTTAATGGACCTGGGTGTCTCTACTGCTCTTTCAAGCAGTACTAGAGGCATCCAAGTAAAAGATGGCTGTCCTTTGGTCAAAATAGCTGTTAGGGTGGGGAGGTGAGGAGATAAGACAACCTATGACAAATACTAATTTTCAAAACCCATCCTGATCAAGAGAGGTCCAAAATGGCATATTAGGAAGAAGTTGCACTAACCTCCCAGGACTAGTCAAAATTACAACTAAATTACAGAACAATCAACCTGTATAACCCTCTGAAGAATAGCTGAATAGAAGTTGCAAAATTAAGGATACACAGAAGACCATAAAGAAACTGGTAGGACGGGTGGAGACGCAAAATGGACAAGCCCTTCATCCATGTGTGGTGTCTGAGAATCCAAAGCGATATCTCAGCTACAGAGGTCCCCTCTGAGGAGTGAGGGTTCCCAACCCCACTCCAGGCTCCCCAGTGCACCAGTGATACGAAGAGGAGCCCACATAACATCTGCCTGTGAAAACTGGCAGGGATTAAATCTGCTCGGGGGAAACAGAAGAATGCTGGAAACCCAGGCATCCACTAAAAGGGACAGCACAGAAATTTTCACTAACTGGCACTCAGCATAAGTTCTGGTGAAGTGACAGTGCCTGGGCAGTTGACAGCATCAGACAGAGTGAGACTGAGTTGTGTGGGTTCAAGGAGAGCGCTGGAGGGACAGCCACCCAAGTCCATGTGTTAAGTCCCTCTCCCACATCACCCATGGATGCCATCCTTTCTGGGTTGACCACTGCCCCACAGGGCACTAGTCTGGGGTGCTACTCTAGCCCCACCCTGATGACTCTCAGAGGCCCTGTCCTATACCCAGGTCACGCACAGCTGTGGGCTCTGCCAGTGACAGCCGGGCTGAGCTTGTGTGGCTGTCTTTATTTAAAAATCTCTCAAGGAGCCCTGGCTGGTGTGGCTCAGTGGACTGAGTGCCAGCCTGTGAACCAAAGGGTCATCAGTTCGATTCCCAGTCAAGACACATGCCTGGGCTGTGGGCCAGGTCCCCAGTACGGGGCACGTGAGAGCCAACCACACATGGATGTTTCTCTCCCTCTCTTTCTCCCTCCCTTCCCATCTCTAAAAAAAAAAAAAAAATCTCTCAAGGAATTACAGGTGAGCTCAGGGGAGGGGGTTTGTGCCAGAGACATAGAGCGAGAGACTGAGTTGTATGGCTTTAGTGCAAGGGCCATCTTCCTGTGCAGAGCCCTCTCTCCACAGGCCAAATCTTAATCTGCTGTAGCCTACTGAACTCTACGGGCTCAACCCTGATGACTTCTTTAGACCACGCCCCACCACAGGCGTCAACAGGACCCAAGTAGGTGGTGGTTGACCTCGGCATACCATGAGAATTTTGAGTGACCTCAAACCCAGCACTGATGCAGTCTGACTCTGCATTAAACTGATGAACACCACTTGCCCTTACATGAATGACTCACTGATAACCTACCTCATACAAATTCTGGGCCGCGTGAGGCTATTTCGGGGCCTGAGGTTAATGGACAGCTGGCAGGTGGATGAAGGACTTGTGGGGCCGTGGGACTTTTGCTGACAAGCCCCAGGCCTGGTACTGCTAGCAGACGGCCCTCAGTACACAAACTGGGCCCTCACACGCATACCCAGGGCCAGCACAGGCAGCTAAGAAGGGTGGCTCCTAACAGGTAGCCCAGGGGCGGTCACAGGAAGGATCTGACATTGACCTGCACCAGATTCTCTCTCAAGAGTCTCCAAAATCAACATACCCAGTGGCTGGTTTCAGACCACAACAGAGTATGACCTGATTATCTGTACAAGCAGCACATCCAAAGGGAGATCGAACCAGGCACTAGACCAGCGGTCCCTGACCCCTGGGGCTGCAAATCGGTATCAGTCCAAGCCCTGTTAGCAGCCAGGTCACACAGAAGAGGTGAGCGGCCGGAGAGCGAGGAGCCTTTGCTCGCTAATATTACCACCCGAGCTCCGCCTCCTGTCTTCTCCCCGCCCACCACCCATGGAAAAATTGTCTTCCATGAAACCGGTCCCTGTTGCCAAAAACACTGGGGACCGTTGGACTAGACCATGCTGGGGCAAATTCCTCTTCCTGGAGTCAGGGCCTACCCTGCAAGTGGCCCAATGGGCTCACGGTCAATCCTCACAGAAAGCCAGCCTGAGGGTCAACCTCGAGACGAGCAAAGAGCAAGCAAAACTCAGCTGCAACAGGAGGGCTCGTGTAACCCACACAAGAAACCCGCTCAGGTGAACACCTGGGCCGAGCCATGGGGCCCACAGGACACCTGCTAAACGAGGCCACGATACCAACCCTGGAAGACACAGCAGCTCTGCCTAATACGGAGAGGCAGCCAAGAGGGGGAGTCAAAGAAACGTGCCACAACCAAAAGAACAGAAGGACTCTCCAGAAAAAGAGCTGAACGAAATGGAGGCACGCGAGCTGCCAGATACAGAGTGCCAAGCAATGGGTACAGGGATGCTCGACAGCATGAAAAGGGACATCAAAAGAAAAAAGAATTTGAAAAGCTGAGGACAGTTTAAAGAACCCCTGACACAATACCAAGGACAAAAACATCCACATCATAGGGGTGCTTGAAGAAAAGTGAGAGGAAGGGACTGAGAGCCTATTTGAAGAAATAATGACTGAACACTGCCCTAACCTGGTGAAAAAAAAGGCACACAAATCCAGAAGGCACAAACATTCCCAGACAAAGTGAATCCAAGGGGGCTGACAAGGAGACACATCATAATTAAAACAGCAAAGAATAAACACAAAGAGAATCCCAAAAGCAGCAACGGTAAGATAGTTACCTTCAAGGGAGTTCCCATAAGGCTGACAGCTGACTTCTCAACACAAACATTTCAGACCAGAAAGGACTGACATACAATATTTAAAGTTATGAAAAGCAAGGACTGCTCTACCAAGCAAGGCTATCATTTAAAATTGAAAGTAAATAAAAGTTTCCCAGACAAGAAAAAGGATTAAGGAGTTCATGACCACCAAACTAGTATTACAACAATTGTTAAAGGGTCTTTTTTAGGAAGAAAAAGAAAAAACAAAGGAACATAGTTATAAAGAATAAAATGGCAATGGAAACCAAAAAGAATGGCGGTACCAATAGTTATATGTCAGACAAAGCAGACTTTAAAAGAAAGGCTATAATAAGAGACAGAGAAGGACATTACATAATAATAAAGGGAGCAATCCAACAAGAAGATATAATTCTGGTAAACATTTATGCACCCAATATTGGAGCATCTAAATATATAGAGCAAATCTTGATAGACATAAAGGAAGACAACAACAGTAACACAGTCATTGTATGGGATTTTAACACCCATTGACATCAATGAATAGATCTTCCACATAGAAAATAAACAAGGAAACAGTGGCCTTAAATGACACTTTAGACCAGATAGATTTAATTGCTATTTTCAGAGCATTTCACCACAAAGCGGCAGAATATACACTGTGTTCAACCGCACAATGAACATTTTCCAGGACAGACCATTCTTTGGCCCCCAAACAAGTCTCAACAAATTTTAAAAGACCCAAATCATATCAATCACCTTCTCTGACCACAAGAGTGTGAAACTAGAAACCAAGCTAATTCAAAAGTATATATGCACCCCTATGTTTATAGCAGTGTTATTTACAATAGCCAGGATGCGGAAGCAGCCCACATGCTCATCAATAAACGAGTGCATAAAGAACAAGGGGTGGTACATACATACAATGGAATACTGCTCAACCATCAAAAAGAATAAAATCGTGCCGTTTGTGAGAGCACGGTTGAAGCGGAAGGGTGATATGCCAAGTGAAACAGTCAGAGAAAGACAAATACCATGATCTCACTTATGACGTGAAATCTAAATAGCAAAATAAATGAACCAAGCAAACTGAAACAGACTCGGAACTGCAGAGAACAAGCAGACGGCTGCCAGAGGGGTTGGGGGTTGGGTAAAGGAGGTGAAGGGATTAAGAATTAGGGATTGGTACCTGCACAACAGCCATGATAATGTACAGTACAGTAAAGCGAAAATAGTCAATAATACTGTAACAACTATGTATGGTGCCGGGTGGGTACTGGAAATATTGCGGGGATCAGTGTGTAAAGTATATCATTGTCTAACCACTATGCTGTACACCTGAAACCAATACAAAATATTACTGAATATCAACTGTAATTGAAAAATAAAAGTATTTTAAAAACCCACCCGTTTCAAAGCCCCTGAAGGGCTGACTCCATGAATAGACAAACTCTTGTCACTAAGTGGGTAATTGACAGGGACACAATATTTAGACAAATTGTAATGAAGCCTGTTAAACCTGTGACAAAGTCTGTGCGCCACTCCGGTGACAATGAACAGCAACCATTCACAGGCCTTTGGTATTTGCCACGCTGTTGATGTATCCCTTTCAATAGTTTAAATGCTTCTGAAATTTGTCCTTGTTCTTTATTGACAGAAGTTTTTCAGATGTTACATTTCAAAAGCAACTCCATGCTGTCACCAAGGGATCCAGAATGGCTAAACAACTAGTAACAACAACCTCCAGCAGGTACCAATGCTCTTCTCCTTTTGGGAGCTTTGAAAGTCTTTGGTCGAATGTGCCAGAGCTCATTGAATTCTCACAAGTCCCAATGGCAGAGTATTTCATCTCTGAAGCCCATGTTTACAGTGGAGGATAAAGCACTTCATCAAAGTTAGGTTTGTGAATACATGGTAATACAGGGATACAAACCCACATCTGTGAGGCTACAAGTCTTACATTCTTCCATCACATCCCACTGTCTGCTTGTCTAGTTCCTCTCAAGGAACTGAAGCCCCTCTGGGGACCCCTGTAAATTCTACTCACCTTCTATTTCTCTGAGGGAGGTTCCCTGCGTATGTCTTAAGACAGTATTGTTTCCCTTCTTATGAGATTCAGAAGGTATCCTATTCTTCGAGGAGATTTCTTTGCATTTGGTATCTCTTTTATTATTCATTCTTTTTTTACCTTAATTTTTCTTTCTGAAATTAAGTATTGGTTTTGGGTGTACCCCTGAGTGGTTAAACAATCATACGCGGTCTGTCTGGAAAAAGCCCAGCCATTGTTAATATGACAAGAATAGTTTGTGCAACATCGATGTAACCCGGCAGTCAATGAGAGTGGACTGGAAGGCGCATGTGTGAACAATGATGACTTCTCTGTACTAGTCAGTGGGGGTGATACACACCCTGGAGTGAGCGTGTGTACTTGTGTGGCTGTCGCATTCAAAATGAAAGAGCAAGTAGAGCAACAAATCTGCATCCAATTTTGTGTTAAGCTTGAACATTCCTCCACGGAAACTGGATGATTCAGAAGGCCGCAGCTATGGGCAACGGGTGATCGGCAGCTTCATCATGTGACAACACACCCGCTCAGGCATCACATCTTGTGCAGAGTCTTTTGGTAAAACATCAAATTACTCAGGTGGCTCAGCCCCCTACAGCCCAGATTTGGTGCCCTGAGACTTTTGGCTTTTCCCAAAACTAAAATCAACTTTGAAAGGGAAGAGGTTTTAGACTGTTGATGACATTCGGGAAAATACCATAAGGCAGTTGATGGCGATTGGGAGAACTGTGTGAGGTCCCAAGGGGCCTACTTTGAAGGGGACTGAAGCATCATTGTCCTATGGACAACGTTCCTTGTCTCTTGTATCTTCTTCAATAAATGTGTCTATTTTTCATATCGCATGGCTGGATACTCTCTGGAAAGACGTCGTATACTCTATACAGTGTTCCCCTTGGTAGTTCCAATATCCCACCTGGCACCATACAGTTATCACAATATTATTGACTATATTTCCTATGCTTTAGTTACTTCCCTGTCACAATTTTGTAACTACCAATTTGTGCTTCTTAGTCCCTTTGTCTCTTTCACCCAGTGCCCCAATCCCTCCCCTCTGGCAACCACCAGTTCACTCTGTATCTGTGAGTCTGTTTCCATTTTGTTTATTTATTTTGTTCTTTAGGTTCCACATATAAGTGAAATAATATGGTATTTGTCTTTCTGTGACTGAATTATTTCGCCGAGCATAATGCCCGTAGGTCCATCCATGCTGTCACAAATGGCAAGATTTCATTCTTGGTTTAGACATATTCCACTGTGTAAATGTACCACTGCTTTTTTATCCATCTGTCTACTGATGGGCACTTGGTTTGCTTCCAAATCTTGGCTATTGTAAATAATGCTGCAATAATCATAGAGGTGTATGTATTCTTTTGGATTAGTGTTTTGGGTTTCTTCAGATATATTCCCAGAAGTGGAACTGCTGGGTCATAAGGTAATTTCAGTTTTAATTTTTTGACGGAAGTCCATTCTGTTTTCCACATTGGCTATACCCATCTGCATTCCCACCAACAGCGCACCAGGGTTCCCCCCTTACCCCCACAGCCTTGCCAGCATTTGTTGTTTGCTGATTTATTGGTGATGGCCATTCTGACAGGTGTGAGGTGATATCTCATTGTGGTTTTAATTTGCATTTCTCTGATGATCAAATGATGTTGAGCATCTTTTCATATGTCTATTGGTCATCTGTATGTCCTCTTTGGAGCAGTGTCTATTCAGATAACATTCGGAATAGCATTAAGAGGCTTAAGTCACACTCCAAACTGTGTTTTAATAAGATGAATGAAACCAAACAAAGCAATTTTGAATAGTGAATTAGAGAGGGTCTTGTGATATGATTTGACAGCAAAGAAATCTTAGATTCTCTTGTCCATATGAACTAAAGAAAATGAATATAACTTCTTAAATGTAGAAATTTACAACAAAGGAATGGGTACCAGATGGAGGTTGTAAAAATCTCCAGTTTAGGAAAAAATAATTTTGACCAAATGGTTTCGATCAGGGGACACAAATTAAAATGCCTATACCTAGCACTATCTTATGATCTAGCAATTCCACTTATGGATATATATCCAAAGCAAATGAAATCAGCATCTCAAAAAGATATCTGTACACCTGTGCTTATTGTAGCATTATTCCCAAGATACAGAAACAACCTAAGTGTCCACAGATAAATTGGTAAATATAAAAACACACTGAGACATTAATAAGCCTTAAAATAGAAGGAAACTCTGCCATTTGCAACAAAGTGGATGACCCAGGAGGACATTATGTTAAGTGAAATAAGAAAGACAGAAAGATAAATAGTGCACGATTTCACAAATATGTGGAATCTAAAAATAGTCCAACTCTCAGAAGTAGAAGGTAGAATGGTGGTTGCCAGGGGCTGAGGAGGGGAAAATGGGGAGATGTCGAGAGGTACAAAGTTTCAGCTATATAAATTGAGTATGTTCTGGAGATTTAATGTACAGTGATGTGAATGCAGTTAACAATACTGTATTGTATACTTGAAATTTTCTAAGAGGGTAGATCTGAAGGGTTCACAAAATTAGGGAGAGAAAGAAAATGGTAACTATGTGAAGCGAGAGAGATATCACCTAGCTTTATTGTGGCAGTTCTTTCACAATGTACATGCACACCAAGCATCAGGTTGTACACCTTAAATATATACAATTTTTATTTGCCAATTGTACCTTAATAAACAATAAAAACTAAATAAATACATCAAGACTGCTGCTATCACTAATGTGCTATGTGACTTTGGGCCTCTTTTTCCATCCCTACATATACGTTCCCTCATCTGTAGAATGAGAAGCTTTTTAGGAAATATAAAAGGCCTTCCCACTCTGCCTTTCACTGAATCTAAGTCTTTCTCCTGAAAATAATGGGGGGAAAAGACAATCGCACACTACGTGTCTATGGTTGGAAGAGCACAAAACCATCTCCCTGGGTTTTCTTAGATGTATTCCTGGGTATTTTATTCTTTTTGAAGCAACTGTGAATGGGGTTTTCTTAATTTCCTTTTCTTTTTTTTTTTATTGCTGTTCAAGTACAGTTGTCTTCATTTCCCCCCACCGCTCTGCCCCGCCCCACTGACCTGTGCGCTTCCCTTCCCCACTCTGCACAACAAAAAACATCCCCTAAAAACACAAATAAAAAAGAAAAAAAAGAACCAGAGTCAGAGCCTTTCGATCCAACTACGGTAAGCGCTAAAAGACAAATGACCTATTTTCTTTAACACAAAAATTACAAGAGAAAAGGAGATGGGGTGGGGGGTGACCTAGAGATCGGGAACAAGGTAAAAACATAGAGGATCTACCTTTATTGTCTCAAGCTTTGGCGTCTGTGTTGTTTATTAGCCCTCCAAGTGATTCTGATGCCCACAAAAGTTTGAGAACTACTGCTATAGATCAGGGAGTCACCAAACTACGGCTCTTAGGCCAAATCCAACCCTCCAACTTTTATAAAGGAAGTTTTCCTGGAGCTCAATTATGTCCTTTCATTCACATATTAACAATGGCTGCTTTTACACTGCAAAGGAAGAACTGAGTAGTTGTGACAGAGTCCACCAGAGATCACACAGCAAACAGGGGTGTCCAACCTTTTGGTGTCTCTGGGCCACACTGGAAGAATCGTCTTGGGCTACACATTAAATACACTGTGACACGAATCACAAAAATATCTCAGTGTTTGCCCTGGCTGGTGTGGCTCAGTGGACTGAGTGCCGGCCTGTGTTCCGAAGGGTCACTGGTTCGATTCCCAGTCAGGGAACATGACTGGATTGCAGGCCAGGTCCCCAGTGGGGAGGTCTGTGAGGGGCAAGAGGCGACCAACTGATTTCTCTCTTGCACATTGATGTTTCTCTCCCTGTCTTTCTCCCTCCCTTCCCACCTCTAAAAATAAATAAATAAAACCTTAAAAAAAAAGGGAGTTGACTCAGTTCAGTTTACTTCACTCTTGGAAACCTCATTGAAATTGTCCACAAGATCTGGAACTTCATCCTCCTCCTCCTCCTCTGCGGTAGCAAGCGGTGCTTTTCCGTCCACAGATTGTTTGGGCAGAGCCTCAGCCAGTCTCCTTAAACTACTCAGACTGTCCGCACCCGGCTGGTCTAAGACGCTGGACCGCATTTCCGTCAGCCGCGGTGTGTCAGCGCGGCAGTCGGAGAGAAAGCGCTCACTGCCACAGGAGCCTGAACTGCAGGGTTGTTAAAGTGGGTGACTGTTCCTTGGCTTGTGAACACGTTTACCTCTTCAATACCAGAGATGCTGTTTACCCCTCACTTCTCTAAGGAGAACGGAAGTTTTTTT
>PVJD01015148.1:0-26135 GCA_004026545.1 Mormoops blainvillei | reverse complement strand
CCTTCCAAGTTTGCCCTAAGGCACTCATGCTTTGGATAAGCTGAGCTTGTCACAGTCCAACGAGAGAAGCATTCGGATATTTCTATTTTATATTTTCAATGGCTTGTGGCGTCAAGTCTAATGGGTGGGGTGAGGAGTGTCTTTTGGTTGGAAATAGGAAGGTAGTGGAAGGTATAAGAAATATTTCACTGATAACAATGTTAAGATGGAGTCAGAGTTTCACATTTTCAATCAATCAACATGTTTAAAAAACATTTTAATAACTTGAGGAAGTAATGTGTAACTTTAAGAAGTGAAGAGTATCACTCTCTTTTGTTGGTTTTATGTTTTCCTGGACAAGAGTTTCAATAAAATGTATGTACCATTGACCTTCCTCCGTGAGTGTCTGGAGGAAAACAAAGGAATCATAAAAGAGTTTTTCTATTCTTGCATGAAAAGTGCTATAATACTACAAAGTGCTGCTCTGTTTTGTAATGGGAACCCTATAGTAATAGAAGCTTTATGATGAGGTTTCTTGGAATTTTTAGTGCATGTAGGTTTGAAGATGCAGATGGGATGTATGTTATTAAACATCAAGACCATGGTAATAAAGATGCCACTCTTCTTTGATAATGTACAGAACTTTGTGTTTTTGTGTGTGCATGTCTGTGAGGGCCTTCATTTCAAAAGATAAATATACTTTTAAAGCTTTGACAAATAAAGTATTTTTTGACTGAGTTAAGGCGAAAGAAAAAGAAAGAAAGAAAAAGAAAACCCACACACAAAAAAATCTCTGTCATGAAATTAGTTATGTGCCCAGTAATTGAGTGGACTCCACAATCCTATTGAGAGTAAAGCCTTTTTAAGATGTCCCTATGAAAAAGTTTTTCTATCTGATATATTTAGAATTTTATATGTCTATATTGTAAAAATTTTACTCCTATAAATTTTCTCTTATAAGATTTTTTTTTAAACTTCTGTTTCTTGGAATAATGTTTAGAAAAACAAACTATATGAGGGGGGACCCTCCAAAAACAAGGAATTTATTTATTAAAAAATTATGTATTTATTCTTACATGTTTAAACTTCAGTCACCTGCAAAGTACTCTCCAAACAGTTTTTGAACTTATCAATTGAACTTCTGCCGTTTTTTCTTTCACCTCTTCCACATCAGCAAAACATTTCCCTTTGAGGACATTTTTCATCCAGGGAAACAATACAAAGGTCTCCTTGGGGCGAGATCAGGTGAATAAGGATGGTGGGGTTGGGGGGAGGGGTCATACTGTTTTTGCTCTAAAACTGCGAAACATTCAGCACAATATGGGCAGGTGTGCTTGTAAATCACCCATCCCAAAGTGGACAAACACGTTGAAAGAGTCTTCAAAAAAAAAAAAAATCACTGAAGCTGAATGCAGCCTTTCACAATGACGTCAGCTAGTACACTGATACAGACGGGTCCCTAGAACACTCACCTAGCCGGGGGAGCCTGTACTGCAAGGGGCCGGCCCTCCAGAAGGTAATTCTTTTCTGGGGGGGGGTATCCCCCCTTGTATAGATATGGGAGTTAAATATTTTGAAATTTTCTTGTTTTTCTTTTTCTCCTTAAATGTCAAGAAAACTTTGAAGATCAAAGGATGCTCTTTTTCAGATTATCCAGGAGTACAATTTGGGATTTTATTTTATGGGAAGTACAGTCAGAGAATGTAAAAAAATAAAACAACAAAACTCCCAGCTGGAGTGAGAAATATCAAACCCTCTCAGACATTTTTGTCCGTGGCCAGCTGGTGACTTTCCAACAGGATCTGTCTTTTGAAATCTGGTTTTCTCTCTTCAAAATTAAACCCCAGTTTTGTCTTAAAAAGGAAGGGCTTCACCGTTCTGTCCATCATGACTCTATAAACTTTCTTTCATGAAGAAAAAGAGTGTTCTGACTGTCTTGGAATGACCAACAAGGTGATTTCACGGCTGAATTCACATTCTCTGTATTTTCCTCTGTAATATATCCTTAGCCTAAAATAAATTCTATATTGAAACCTCAATAGCATCAAAAATCTTTCTTGAGACCAAGAAACCTCAACTGTTCATGATAACACAGTACACTCACAGAGTGTTTACAAGTGACCTTTAAGTTGCATATTATTAGTCTTAGCTGGTCTGTTTTGGTCATCAAATTTTGGTCTAGTGAAATGTCTGAGGATAATCTGCTGTTGAGAGAAGGCAACCAATACAGCTGAAGACAAAAAGTAACCAGTCTCTCTGTATGAATCATGTACATTCCCTGTACCTGCCAAAGTGCAAAGAGCTGTAGGGACTATAGCAGATGGCACAGCCGCTGTCTACGAGAAATTGGAGTCTGTAAGGAGATTCAGAGACAGAAAGGTATTAGCATGTTTGGAGACAAAGGTCTCAGCTAATGGGGAGAGAAAGGAAGGCAAGAAACAATTCTCAGATGTCAGAAGACATGTAAGTGTAAAATAGTAGAGTCTCACTTTGAACGTAATACTCTTTGGATTTTCTTTTAGAAATTCACAGTCACCGCATTGTGCTTTTCAAATGGCTGCAGCTTCCTTTTGGCATTGTCATGAGTTGATCCCCTTATATCTAATATCTGTCTTTTAAGGACCCAGGAGCTTAGATAATGAGTGTTTGCAAGTATCACCAGTAATTACTACCCTCCTCACTTGATAGATGTGCTCTGCTGTAGGGCAGGAGAGGAGCTAGTAGAGACCACCATTATCAGAAATAATTAGCCATTTAGCCAGAGGGGAAGGCTTAGTGGCCTAACTATGGGCTTCGCTCATCCAGGTGGGATCAGGGGCTCTATTCTTTAGATAACCTTGTCAGCCTCGTTATCTCAGAACCAGCAAGTTGCTATTTGTGTCTTTTGGCTAGGAATTTTTCCTTCTGTCAAAAGCCTCTGAACAGTCACCAGAGTGCCGGCTAAGAGAAACATACCTGACTTTGGGGACACAAAGCAGCTGCCTCCTTCATTAAGGTAACGATGCCCTACAGTCCCTCTCGCAGTACGTGGTTTCCTAGTTCAGCTGCTCCAGCAGAGACGCCCCAGGAGCCTGAGTGACGATGCAGTCACTCCTGCAAGAGCAGCAGCACAGGAATAACAATGGGCAGCTTGTGGGACAGCTTCGGGGAGAGACACGCCATCTGTATGAAATCTCCAAGGACGGGGAAAATGAAGAGTGGGGCCATGCTGGAACCCCAAATTGAAAGCCATGCTGAGACAGAGTAGTTCCTTTAGAATACAGCCATTTCTCGCGTAGACATTTCTATGTAGGGCGCGCCAAGCTGAGTGGTCACGGGTGCTTACTTAATGAACACTAGCTATTATGTTTTAAAATTCTCAACAGAGGACTTTTTTCTTTTTTTTTAAATTGCATTTAGAGAGAAAGGAACGGAGAGAGAGAAACATTGATGTGACAGGGAAGCATCAGTTGGTTGCCTCCTGTCCTCACCCAGTCCCAGGATCAGTGCCCGGACGGGGAGTGGAGCCCCCAGCCTAGGTATGTGTCCTAACCAGGAACTGAAACTGCAGCCTTTTGGTTATGGGATGGCACCCCAACCAAATGAGCCACACCGGCTAGAGCAACATTAATAATTTCTTAAACTGGCAATCTCCAACAGAAATAAAATATGTGCAGCGTATGTAATTTTAAACTTTCTAGCAGGCACACTAAAAAACTGAAAACAAACAGGTAAAATTAATTTTGGTAGTACATTTTATTTAACCCAATGTATTCAAAACATCATGTCAGCATGCAGTGAATATGAAAATTACTAATGAGGTATTTTGCATTATTTTTCTCCTTTACTAGGTCTTCAAATTTAGATGTGAATTTTACAATTACAACACATCTCAGCATGGCCTAGCGACATTTCAAACAGTCTATACCATTCCTACCAGCTCGACTCTATAGGAAGTACTCCAGGGTCACAACAGCAATGTATTCATTTATCTCTGGTTGGAGGCTCTGCTAAGTGAGGCAGGGAAGGCCTGCTTTCTGTAATCAGGCAGACGTATAGGCCCCTTACACTCAGTGGGAGAAGACTAAGTCAAATTTATCTTTTTTTCTGTCCTGTGTGGAGATTCAGCCCAGATGGATCGGTCTGTTGACCAGGGTCTGTACGTCCCAATGCCTTTGGCTGAGGGGTGGCACGTTATTGGAACCGCTTACTTGAGGGATGAAAATGGTTAGGGAATTTGGAATAAAGGATGTTTGCAATAGAATGAAAAATGGTTGTTGGCTTGCTATCCTTGTTTTTCACCCACCGAAATAATCAAAGTGGATATTTTGAACTAGATTGAAAAGCAGTTGGAGAAAGAGGAGCCCCGCTAGGCAAGCTGTTCTGGCGCGAATTCGCCAGGCACCGTTGTTCTTCCCCAGAAAACCAGATAACAAAAATCGATAAAGTTGGCTTCTGTGTGTTGCTTGGTAAGAATTTGAGTGGTAGTGAAATGTATTCCCCACTCACAGGTGACTTTTTGATTTTGTTTTTCTGTTATAAAAGTGATTTGATAGAAAAATGGAAAATTCCAAAAAGTATAAAGAAAAAAATACAAAATAACTCTTTAGTGATATACTAATATGATGTTAACAGTCATTATTTTCTTGAGTTTTTTACTATGCAAATGTAAATATATTTAAGTGTTGGTATTGTAAATAAATTTGTGTTCTTTTTCATCTGGTATAGCATAAACATTTTACCATGTTTTAAATCATTCTTTAAAAAAAACCTCAGAATTTATTTATTTATTTATTTATTTTTGGAGAGAGTGGAAGGGAGAGAAAGAGGGAGAGAAACTGTTTCTCACAATGTCCCGACAGGGCGACCGAACCAGCAACCCAGGCAAGTGCCCTGACCAGGGGTTTAACTGTCCACTTTTTGCTTTGAAGGACAATGCCCAGCCACATTGGCCAGGGCTAAATTCTTCTTTCTAAAATACATTTACATTGTATGACAATGTATTCATCCTTTCCCTCATTGTTGGGCTTTGAATTTTTTTCCAATGGTTCCTAAATGATGCGCAGAAAAATTTTAATTTATTTGATTGAAACCTTAAAGAGCTTGGCTTAAATATCACTACTTGGCATTTAATAGTGAAATAATAAGCTGTAAGAAGATGATAAAGCAAAATCCTTTTTATTTCATAACCCTTGCCTTGTATCTAGGAACTTTTCACTGAAATCAGGTTGTACTGTGTCCTGAAAGGAGCAACTACCAATTTTATGCAAATCAGAGAGAACTTTTTTTTCTGGTCATGGGCTTTTTGAGTTATTAGACTAAACAATGATGGACAGTGTATGTCAAAAGAAAAGCACTCGAAATCATGACATGTTCTGCCTTATACCCAGGAGATATCTAGTTGGTGGTACTTATTCTTACAGTGGCATTTGGTTCTTAAATGTACTTTTTTCTAGAAAAATATCTTTGTAAAAAGTGCTGATTACATTGATTAAATAACAAGCGACTTGCATTTATTTTCCAGCTTTTCATTATGGAAAATTGGAAATAGAAACAAAATAAACAGAATAATATAATGGCACTCATGTACCCATCATTCAGCTTCAGCAATTAACGTTCTGCCCTTCTTGCGTCATCTATACTTTTACCCAATATCCACACCTTCCGCTTGATACACTGCTGTTACTCACATCCCTATCACAATATAGAACATGTCTATCTCCCCAGAAAATTCCCGCATGTCCTTTCCCATGTAACCTTCCAGCCTATCCCCCTCTCCCAAGAGGCAACCACCCTTCTGATAATTTTCACCTTAGGTTTGCTTTGCCTTAGAATTTCATGTAAATGATATCATACAGTATGTGCTCTTCATGTTGATGTCTGTGAGATTCATTAGTAGTTCACTTTTATTGCCGAGTAGTATTCTATCATAGAAATGTATCATAATTTATTTATTCATTCTCCTACTAACCAATATTTGCATTATTCCCAGTTCAGGGCTATGAGAATTCTTGGGTAAGTCTTAGTGTGGACACATGTTTTCAATTCTTTTGGGTAAATAAATATGTAGAAGTAGAGTTGCTGGGTCAAAGGGTAGGTATATTTTAACTCTAAAAGAAACTGCCAACTATTTTTCCATTCCTGCCAGCCATGTATGACAGTTCCGGTCGTTCCATACCCTCATCAGCATTTGTCGTTGTCAGTCTTTTTAATTTTAGCCATTCTGGTGGGTGTGTAATGGTATCTTGTAGTGGTTTTATTTTGCATTACCCTGATGACTAACAATATCAAGCATATTTTTTTTCATGGGCTTATTGTCCATTTGTGAGGTGTCTGTTCAAGAAAGGCTTTTTTTTTTTCTTTTAATAAGACCAGCTGGACTAAGCTTTTGCCCAAGGCATTGTTTCTTTGACTGTAGCAGGGCCCAGGCTAGACATGTATTTTTCAAAGCGGGATGCACAGGAAAGCGCTGCAGGGTCACAGCTTGCTTCTAGGCTGTGTTACAGATTTCTCTTTCATTTGGGGTGCCTCTTCCAACTCTCTGATATCACTCATTTCCTAAACTTACCTTCTGTGATTTTTCCTTTGTCTGGGACTGTGATTCCCTTTGATTTTGCTCTGTCTGCGTCGGGCAAGGTTCACTGGGAACAAACTGTTGCCAAGATACTTAGTGCTGTGTATCATTAGCATCTTAAAAAGTCCACTGAGAACCCAGGATCCCATTCTAATCCAGAGTCATGAGAACTAAAAATACCTCCAAGAACTCTATTCTGAAACATTGGAATTGAATCAAGATGTAATATATTTTGCAATTGCCAAATGACACCAACATTATTCATAGAAACTTAAGAGCATTTGAAGAAAGGTTGTGATTTATATCTAAATCACTGTGCTTACGCTCCAAGCTAAATAATGTTCCTTAAATTCTGTGGTGAAGGATAAGGTTGTATTTAAAATTTCCAATTCATCACAGACCAATACTTTTATAAATTAAAAAAAAATGTTGCAACAATGTCAGCTTGCCACGAAGGTTTGCTAGGCATGTACAATGCTTTCAAGTTTTCCTCGCAGACAGCTAATAGTTTGTAAACTGCAGCCAGTCTGAGGGCCACTCCTTGGGCAGCCCTGATTCACAGCACTGACTCTGGAGGTGGACGGTGTAAGTTTGAATCCTGATATCATCACTTGCTAGCTGGGTAGCCTGAGGACAGCTTTTTGTCTCAGTTTCCTCATTTATAAAATGAAGATAATGTTGATAATAACAACACTTGCTGCATGGGATGGTGGTGAAGACTAAATGAGTTAATATACTGAAAGCATTTACAATCGTTAAGTGCTGTGCAGGGGTTAGCTAGTACGATCATTATCATTTCCTAAGTCCAGTGTCAGCCAGGGCACTTTTAGTTATAGCTAACAGAAACCCAGTTCAAATTAACTTCAACAATGACAACAAAAGCATATGTTGCTCTTTGTGATCAGGTGCTCTTGTAGTGTTATCAAAGTCTGATACTTCGCTTCTTTCTTCCATGTAGGCCCTGCATAGAGAGATGGGCTCTCTCTCTGAGTGCCAACCAGCTGCTCCCAAGTTATGTCTTACCAGCTTAGCAACCCGGGGGAAAGAGAGTCCCACCTTCTTACTCTCCCCAGTTTTAGGTTATTACTTTTATTGACTTGGCCTGTTGCATTTCATGAACTGACAAGGACCGTAAGAACTAAGAATTCAAGATAGCAAGCCCTCTGAAGAAACATGCATTGCTGTTACCAGAATAAGAGAGAATGGTTGTTCTCATCACACAGGTGAAGAAGTGGGTTGGAATCTACTACCTCTGTGGGTAGATGACGGTTCTGATCCATGGTGGAGCTTTTAGGAAAAGATGCCCCACAAGAGGAGAACACCATTTCTTCCTAAACTTCCAGGCTGAGATGGAAGGGTGTACATAGCAACCCAATAAAAAGCATGATTTGGGGCTTCTAAAATATGGTCTTTTGAGCAACAGAATATAGTGCGTGTTAGAAATATTTAGTAAAAATGCCTTTATAAAATTATTCAACATGAACCAGAAGAGTCTAACCTCTCACCACTAAGAAATTTAAAAAGACTTAGTGTGGAAAAGCTGAGTTCAGTGGTCACATCCAGGGCACCTGCAATGTGAGGGAAAAGAAGACATTGACATTTTGTGGAAATCATGTGAGAAGGTGAGTGGGTGCCCTTTCCATTGCGTCACTGGTTGGGGAAGCCTGGGCTGAGAACTCTGTACGTCCTTTGTGTGATGTGATGGACGACATGAATTCTGAATGTTCTTCTCATTTCTGCCCTTAACACTTGCCAGATTATGAGAAGTTGGGAAGAAATAGATTGATGCAGAACATGGAAACTTAGTTTATTTTTCTACAGGCAGGTGGCTAGGTGATGGAAATTTATTGGGAAGATGGAATTTTTTTGACCCGCTTTCTTAGATCAAGGTCTTTGGGGCCTTAAGAGGTTCTTAGGGATCCCATTTATTGGATCCCAGAGACTCACAAGATTGAACTTCTTTACTGCTGAGAGAAGACGTATGAGCACATTCAACTTGAAATTACAGAGGGAAAAACCAAAGCTTTCTGATAAGGTTAAGGATGTGTAAGGATGCACACTCACGTGCCGCAGGTAACTTGGTACTACATTCATTTTCCATTGCCAAATTGCTTTGAGCTCCCAGAATAGCAACATTTGAAGAACTACATGGCTATTTAGTAGAGATAAAGTCCCATTTGAGGACCAATTTCACAAATTTTGATCCATTTGAATCCTACTTTAAATTTCTATACCTGTCAATTGGAGTATAAACTTCAGGGTACAGCCGAATTAACACACTGAAAACATGGAGTGATTTTTAAGCACATTTAAGACTCCTTGCTTTTCAGAATATAGACCAGCATCATAGTTATAACCTAGGAACTCATTAGAGATGTAAAATCTCAACCTGTCCCTTCTCCTGCAGAACTGCTGGTTCAGAATCTGCACTTTAACAAGATGTCCAAGCACTTCCAATGCACTCATAGTCTGAGAAGCATTGGCATTGCTTTTGTCACCTGGGATGATGATTAAATGGAATTGCTTTAGGAGCTGCCAAGTTTATATATTTTTGAATAGTTAATGGGTAATATTTTACTGGTGGTAGCAATAAAACCTCATGTCACTCCCCCTCCCCCTGTCCCTCTATACATACATTCACTGTGATCACTATTAGAAAAAAAATTGTGATGTGTTGGCTACCATGGAAACTCTTTGATATCATGATATCATGAATAGGAATTATAAAATCAGGGAAAAAACTTTGTTGGTTTGAGGACATATTGCTACTTATAAAATAGTAAGTGGAAGTATTCAGCTGCCAGATGGAAATGTGAGTCCAGGGCCAAGAAGTTATCTATGCAAAATATGATAACTGAAACCACAGCAGGAAGAACTCATCAAAGGAGGGAGTATCTGGAGAAGTAGAAATGGACCAATGATGAAAGTCAGAGGCCATCCACATTCAGGGGTGAGAGGAAGAGAAAGAATCTTCAAAGATGCGAAAGAAAGACCAGAAATGTTGGAATGGGATGAGGTAGTGCTATGTTTGGAAAGTCAGAGGGAGGTTTTCAAGATGAAGCAGGTGAGCAATAGTATTAAACAGTAGAGCAAAATTGAGAAAGATCAACCATGAGATAAAGTAGTCAGAGAGAAAAGGCGGTTAAGCGATTCTGATGACCATTGAGGGAAACAGTTTTAGGAGAAGAATGGGGACTGAAGCCAGATCACAAGAACTTAAAAACAGTGAGTGAGTACGTCAGCTGTGAGGGCAAGGAGCAAAGATGGCTCCCTGAAGAAACTGTCGGTGAATAAAGGGAAATAGAATAAAGGAGAAGAAAACGGTTATAAAGTTGATACAGATATTTTAATGGAATAACCAAGAGCTTATTAGAAAATAGAGAAGATGGACCCAAAAGCAGGGGGAAACTGATATAATCATGCTTGGTGTAATTTATGGTACACAGGTTGCAGGTGGCCTGGAAGGGTGGGAAGAGTTGTAATCAAACACAGACTGAGCACTGTTTCTCCTGCAGAGACAGGCTGGCCTCAGACACAGTCATTCCCTGCTCTCAAGGATTCCAACCTAGTAAAAGAGATCAGAGGTGCACCAAATAACAATGCTAAAGAAGGGTTTCAGTACATAATCATACAGACTCTCCTCCACCCTGTCTTCATTTAGATTCTCCCTTTGTAGCATTTGATATGGTGCAGCAGCACCCATTTAAGATAAAAACACTCATCAAAGTGGGAGTAGAGGGAGCATACCTCAACATAATAAAGGCCATATATGAGAAACCTACAGCCAACATCATACTCAATGGGCAAAAACTAAAATCTTTCCCACTAAGATCAGGAACAAGACAAGGATGTCCGCTTTCACCACTTCTATTCAACATAGTATTGGAAGTCCTAGCCACAGCCATAAGGCAAGAAAAAGAAATAAAAGGATCCAAATTAGAAAGGAGGAAGTAAAACTGTCATTGTTTGCAGATGACATGATAGTGTACATAGAAAATCCTATAGACTCCACCAAAAAAAACTACTTGACCTTATAAGTGAATCTGGCAAAATAACAGGATACAAAGTCAGTGTTCAGAAATTGAAGGCATTTTTGTATACAATGAAATATCAGAAACAGAAATCAGGAAAAAAATCCCATTTGATATAGCAACAAGAAAAATAAGTTACCTAGGAATAAACCTAACCAAGGAGGTAAAATACCTATATTCAGAAACCTATACAACGCTGAAGAAAGAAATTAAAGAAGACACAAATAAATGGAAGCATATATCGTATTCATGGATTGGAAGAATTAATATCATCGAAATGTCCATACTACCCAAAGCAATTTATAGATTCAACACAATCCCTATTAAAATACCAATGATATATTTCATAGATATAGAACAAACATTTCAAAAATTCATATGGAAACATAAATGACCCTGAATAGTTGCAGCAATCTTGAGAAAAAAAGAACAAAGTAGGAGGGATCACGGTACCTGATATCAAACTACATTACAAGGCACAGTAATCAGAACAGTCTGGTACTGGCCTAAGGACAGGCCCATAGACCAATGAAACAGAGTAGAGAGCCCGGAAATAAACCCAAGTCTCTATGGTAAATTAATATTTGACAAAGGGGGCAGAGGCATAAAATGGAGTAAAAATAACCTCTTCAACAAATGGTGTTGGGAGATCTGGACAGCTACATGCAAGAAATGAAATTCGACCACCAACTTACACCACACGCAAAAATAAACTCAAGATGGTTAAAAGACTTAAATATATAAATTGCAATACCATAGAAGTCCCAGAGGAGAACATAGGCAGGAAAATCTCAAATATTCCATGCAGCAATATTTTCACTGATGTGTCCCCTAGAGCAAGGGACATAAAGGAAAGAATAAACAAATGGGACTTCATCAAAATATAAAAGCTTCTGCATGGCTGAAGAAAATACCAGCATAATGAAAAGGGAACGAATGTATAAGAAAATATATTTGCCAATGATACCTCAGACAAGGGTTTGATCTCCAAAATATATAAAGAACTCACACAACTCCACTCTAGGAAGACAAAAAATCCAATTAAAAAATGGGCAAAGGACCTCAACAGATACTTCTCCAAGGAGGACATACACAGGGCCCAGAGACATGTGAAAGGATGCTCAGCATCACTAGCTATCAGAGAGATGCAAATTAAAACCGCAACCAGATACCACTTCACACCAGCCAGAATGACCATCATAAACAAATCAACAAACAACAAGTGTTGGCAAGGATGTGGAGAAAAGGGAACCCTACCTAGTACACTGTTGGTGGGAATTCAAACTGGTGCAGCCACTGTGGAAAACAGTATGGAATTTCCTCAGAAAACTAAAAGTGGATCTGCCTTTCGATCTGGCAGTATCACTGCTGGGATTATACCCTTAGATTCCTGAAACACCGATTCAAAAGAACCTGTGCACCCCAATGTTCATAGCTGCACAATTTACAATAGCCAAGTGTTTACAAGTGTAGGAAGCAACCTAAGTGCCCATCGGTAAATGAGTGGATCAAAAAATTGTGGTACATTTACGTAATGGAATACTGTGCAGCAGAAAGAAAGAAGGGGCTTCTGCCCTTTTCAACAGCATGGATGAAACCGGAGAGCATTATGCTAAGTGAAATAAGCCAGTTGGTGAAAGACAAATACCATATGATTTCACTAAGTGGAGCCTAATCAACAAAACAAACAAGCAAGCAAAATATAACCAGTGACATTGAAATAAAGAACAAACTAACAGTAACCAGAGGCGTGGGGGGAGGGAATAACAGGGAGAAAAGAGAGATGGGTCATCAAGGAACATGTATAAAGGACACATGAACCAAGCCAAAGCAGGGTAGGATTGAGGGTGGGAGGTGGGGATGGGTGGGGTGAGAGGCAGTGGTGGTGGGAAAACAGAGACAACTGTGTACTTGAACAACAATTAAAAAAATAAAAAATAGTAATAAAAGAAAAAAATAAAATGAGTACAAAGAACAAAAAGAAAAAGAGGGGAATTTAAATAAAATTTGACTCCAAGTACCAATATGTACAAAACAAACAAAAGTTTCCCCCTTTGTATCTGAAGCCATGAATATAGCACAAAGAGATTCATTCTCTCCTGAGTCACATGTAATTTTTTCTTTTTAAAGCTTCATAAAGACAGAATCTCCTCTCAATCTCTGAAACTCTAGTGGGTTCCTCCATTTCTACCCGCCCCCCCCCAGTGTGTTGATAGCTTGTATGATAATATTGTGGATAGAGACATGAGTTTACAATAGGAAGTAGTGGATTGAATCCTCCTTATGCAAACTGATAATTGTCTTGGGAAAAGTTAACCAGTTTCTCTGAGCCTCAGTTCTTTTTGTCTGTAAAATTGAGGGTGGTAGTTACTTCAAAAGGTGGTCATGAGCATGTAAGAAGGTGTGTGTATGGAAAGAGAACCTGGCACTTGCACTCATGACAGTAGGCACTCAGCGAATGCTTTCTGAGAGGAGGTGCAGTGAGTTCCCTGATGGCAGAGCCTGTGTCTCTGTGCTTGTCTTCTATGGTAAGGGGGCCGCACATCTTCCTGGAAGAAGTATCCTACGGTGTTAACTTCCTACTGGATCGCTTTGACTTTCAACTATTGCCCCCCGTTTCCCTTCCCTTTTTGGTGTTATCCTCTCTTTCTGTGCTTTTATTGCTCTCAGGCTGAACATTTTGAAATTGTCCCCAATGCACTGGCCATGGTGAACTTTTGATATTTCAAGGAATGTTTTAATTTTAGGAGAGAGTGGTGGGAAGAGCAATGTTGGACACTGGGAACCAAAATGCTCATGGTAGGCACAATTTTCAAAACAAGCTTTTTTTTTTAAGCTTTCACGTATTTATTTATTTTTAGAGGGGGAAGGGAGGGAGAAAGAGAGAGAGAAATGTCAGTGCACGCTGCCTCCCACACGCCCCCCGCTGCGGACCCAGCCCGCAACCCAGGCACGTGCCCTAGACTGGGAATTGAACCAGCAACTCTCTGGTTCACAGGCTGGCACACAATCCGCTGAGCCACACCAACCAGGGCTCACAACAACCTCTTAATCACAAAAAGTACTGCCACTGTCCCAAAACAGGCCAAACCTGCAAATGTGGCCCATGTGCATGCATCTTTAGCACCATCTGGGAGCTTCTGAGAAGTGCAGATTCTCAGGCCTCATCCAAAACCATTGAATCAGAATCTGTATGTTAACAAGATCATCTTGTGATTTATATGCACAGTAAAGTTGGGGAAACTCTGTTTTAGGGAAAGAGCTATGTCATGAGGTGGTTGTGAGGATTTAATGAGAAGGCATACGTGGAGCACCTAATATATGCAGGTGTATAAGTGGGTTCTTAATAAATATTCTTGGTAAATCCCAAGCGAGCAGAAGGAGTCCTTTGTCTCCAGGATTCATAACGTGTAATGCAGATAGGAAAAAAAAGTAGCACTTTTTAGAACACTAAAAAAAAAAAAAGAAAAAAATCCGAAAAAGATGTGTGTGTGTGTGTGTTGCCAGAGGAAAGAGAATATAATAAAGGCAGAAGAAGGAGTGAACATGACTAGCAAATAAGAACTGCGCAATAGAAAAACAAGGTACTTAGGAATAAAATACCTGGAGGTGGTGAAAGAAGAAATAAGAAAGGGGTAAAGGGCTCTTAATATGCACACTGCTGAAAATCTGGATGAGGGGAAAACTAGGTTTCTTTAGACTGGCAGGGAGGTGTGAGTGTGTGATGTGTAGAGAGAGACGGCCAAACCCAAGTGATTTAGTAGAAGGCTGGCTTAAACAGTTTAATAGCCCTCGTGTAACATGGTAAGCTTGTGTTTTGAATTTTCACTCAAGGACATCTTTGTACAGAAGAACAGCGTGGTTTGGTTTTGTGCCCGGTTGACAGGAATGAGTGGAAGGCAAGTGGCCAAAAGGGAGACTGTGGGGTTGTGTTGAGGTGTCAGTAAACAGGCAGGGGAAGTGCTGGCTCTCAACAGCAGACCCTTTTGGGGGCCCAGATGACTGGGTGGGTCTGCTGTTAAATCAGCTCCACACAAATGGGTGGGAACTAAGTCACAGCCCCTCATGTCATGGGACGATTGCCAGCATGGGGTGATTTAGGGACATGGAGGCTTCGCTAGGAAGCCTCATGACAGCAGGTAGTAATAAATGGTGGTCCGCATTAGGAAGGGTGGAGAGAGGCATTCTGGCCCCTTTCTGTCCCTCTGCAAGGTATCCCAAGGCAGGATGGGGAAGAAGGAGAGTCTGGAAATATGGGAGAATGAGAGACATTAGTCCTTGGCTCTGTGGGGAAGCCCCGAGTAAGGCACCTAACTTCTGAATCCCTGCATTTTGTCTGCAAAATGTGTCATGCTTCTTCAGGATGTTAGGAGATGAATTAGTGTCAGTTCTGAGAAATCTTAGGCTTAGATCAAGATGGGAACTTAGACATCTTGTAGAGTCAAATTCCTTCCTCTCGCAGGCAAGGGTTGAGGCCAGGATGGTCAAGGAACTTGCTTAGGGACACAAAGTTACTTCATGACTGACCTGGGAGTGGATCCCGGGGCTCTGGAGTCCCAGCCTAGCCAGGGCTTGAATCATTTAGAATCTTATTCTACTGCCTTCTGTGTTAAATTCTGGAGATAAAAGTCCTTGCACTTTAATTGGTGGATTGTTGACTTTTTGACCTTCAGAGCGAAGGCAAGCATGCTTAATGATAAGTATTTTAACAGTTAGTAACTCTGCGTCTGACTTTCCATTTTACTGAAAGGGATAACCTTTACATTTTACTGAAATGTTAACTTTTGCCTTGCCTTTAAAAAAATTTTTTAAATTCCAGTGAACTCAGCACCCTCTACTGTTGTGGGTATTTGTTGGTATCTTGAAAAGAGCATGGATGGGCTTTCGAGCCATGTAGGCCTGGCCCAAATCCCGCTTCTCTGCTACCTACTCGCTCTGTCTGGGCAAGTTCGTCGATTGCTCTGAGCCACAGCTTTCTTTATAAGAGCGTATTAGTCAGGCTTCTCCAGAGAAACGGAACCTACAGGATTACATAATCAAGGAGGCTGAGAAATCCCATGACCCTGGAGACCTCGGAAAGTCAGCGGTATAATTCAGTAGGTGTCTGAAGGCCTGAGAACCAGGGGAGCTGATGGTGTAGATCCCAGCCTGAGGTCTAGAGAGGGTGAGATAAGATGACCTAGCTCCATCGGTGAGACAAAAGAAATGGCAAATTCCTCCTTCCCCACCTTTCGTGCTATCACGCCTTCAACAGATTGGATGAGGCCCTTCCACATTGGGGAGGTCTCTGCTGAGTCCAATTCAAATGCTAATCTCATCCAGAAACATCCTCACAGACATACCCAGAAACAACTAACCTGAGTGCTTCATGGCCGTCACAGACTATCCATCACAGTAGGTTCTATTTTACCTTATGGGGTGATTTGTAAATTATTTGAAATAACGTTTAAAAGTGCTTAGAAGAGGATCTGGACCATAATAGGAGCTCAATAAATGTTAGGTATCACGATCAACATGTACTTACTGAGAACCTAACTGAATGAAGTGTGAGGGCTAATTTGGAGCTCAGCCCTCACAGATGTAAAATCTATACCAGGTGTCTTCACTGATCTGCCAGTGTTTACATTACAGGTGGCAAAACCAATAATTTAATAGTTTATCATCAGGCCCCATCCAAAAACTGGTGAACCTCTGATTACAGGTAATTTTTTTAATACTCAAATAAACATTTTCTGTGGCAATTTAACCATCCTTCTTTCCCATAGTTCCTCCCGATTTTCCTGCTTAGGTCGTGGTGGCTCCCACACCAGGCTGGGCGACCGCTTTCCCTCGGGAGGCTCACCTCTCCAAGGAGCAGCGGGGTGGGGGGGTGTTGCTGTTTTCCTGGGCCACTCGTTCCTTTGTTGCCTTTCTGCAGAGACATCTCCCTTGCATTTTATACCTCAGCCCCTCATTTCCATGGGAAGTTTCCTATTTGGTCCTGATGTGGGTAGGCTGGCCATCGATTCTAGTACATGGGTTAAAGTTTCAGAAGCAGCTGCTTTCACAAAGAAAAGGGGCAGAAATGGTTCACTTGTCTGCTTTTATTTTACTTTATTTTTAAGAAAGGAAAATTCACTTTTACTAGTTTGCATAAAGTGGATAGTTTGGGCTTCATGCATATTGATAAGTGGTAAAGGGCTATTCATGTGGGACAACTGGGAAGTGACTTTTTGTGACCCAAATAGGAAAAGACATGCTAATGTGACATGGGGCAGAGATTTCCATTTTGCCCTGTGATTGGTCTCTCTGTTTAGAAGACACACAAATGCAGCTCTGGAGTACCGGCAAACGGTGGCATTAGTATTCAGTGAAAAACCCTGGTCTGTCGGTCTTGGAATAATGGTGTGAAGACGGATATAGAATGAATAATTAGGATGTAATCTAATATTAGCAGCTATGGACTAGCTTCCTGTGAGGTGGATTTAGGGATGCTTCGATTCTTAATACCATCAACATGAAATTGAAATATACACACACACATCAGACACTGGGTCACAGCCGGTATGCCACTGGGTATTTTCAGGAAAGGAAATAAAGGATTTACAGGGGGCAGAAATAAGTAAGCCACGTTTCCCCTTGTCTGTGTCGCACCAGACAGGGAGACTGTATGTTTGTAAAATAATCCATTTCTCTGTATGTTTCTTAATGTCTTAATGTGCACAGAGGAAATGCTGCCCATTCCCTTTCAAATTTTATACCATTGCCTTCATAACTTAGGGTGAAATGCCCTTCAACCCTCTAAGTCTGGGTAAATGGCCCACCAACTTGGGCCGGGAGGTGGTTAATGTATCGAGATATATTCTCGAGTGATGATCTGAGGGCCAACAGACCCAGCTTGAGGGTATCTTACCCATAATCAAAGCTAGATTCAAACAGAGACTTGAGAAATAGATGTTCCAGTTTCAGAAGCATTCTATTTAATATCCGATGTGACATTTAGGGAGCAAGGGGAAATACAGAATTGCTTATGCGAGTCATTAAACAAAAGAATGAGATCTTGATTTTCTCTGCCCTAGAGAAGAGTGAAGGGCGTGGATCTCAGGCTTTTGCTTTATTTGCACCACAGCATCAGGCACTCAGCAGGCTTCAGAGCGTGAGCTGAGTTGTGACTAGCATCCAGTGTGACTGATTTATGTTCCAATGGCACCATAAAAACTGTGGTGAGTATGAGGCCGTTCAGGAAGGATCAAAGCAAAGTTAGCTCTCCGACGTCTTGTCTCAGAAAATACAATCAGTACTGCAGTGGTTTTCTGTTCTGGCGATTGTATTGATTGTGCCAGCCTGATGCATTTCTGGAAAACCCGTCGGTCCATTATGCAAGTAGGTTCCTGCTAGCCTTGATTAATTTGGTCCTTCCCAGCCACATTCCACTGCTGCTTGCTTATGGAACATTTGGAAAGTCTGCGCGGTGGGTGGTGAATACTCAAAACTCCAATCCATCAATCTTTTACTTTCAGAAGGCAGAAGATACCTGTGCATTATCTTCTCTTCAACTGCCAGATTTTAGGGAAGATAAGCCCGAGGACAGCCCTCACTGGCTTCACCTGGAACTGACATTGGCGCCCTCCAGCAGTCGGTGTGCAGTGGGAAGCAGGACGCAGCACACCTGAGCACAGCTTATTTCTTAGGGGCCTCTTTGGAGCGGGATATCGAAACAGAAAATGCCATTCGTGGGTCTACAGCTCAGTGATCTCTCATGTCCAAAGGGCAGATAGAGTGCTTCTTCTTCTGGCAAGAAATAATGGCTTATGGAGGGGCAGAACAAAGAAAAATGGCCCCCGGAGCAAAATCAAATGTCCCCCTGCCAAGACGACCAAAATGCCTCCCTACCCTTTTCTCCTTTGAGCAGGGGTAGTGGTTTAGACGAAGCAAAGATGAGGTGCTATATGGTGGGAGAGCTGGTTGTCCTTCGGAAAGGAAGGGAGTCTTGTGGGATAAGAAGAGACTGTAGGGAATCCAGGATGGAAGGAAGAAATGCTAAGACAGAGAGGACAGACATGCCCTCCTCATTTCCAGCCCCAGAGGGGACGAAGAGGCCCCAGGATGATCACACACAGAGCCTGTGTCAAGGCCTCTCACTCTGACACAGCTGTGCCATTGCCTCACCCTTTGGGCCCAGGGCACTGCTGCCTTGGTGTGGTCTCATCACGGGGTTTACGCAAGGCCCAGGCAAAGTTCAGACAGCTCACCTGCAAGTTGACAGCTCACCTCAGAAATCTAGCCAGTTTCTGAGGCTGCGTCTGTGCTGATGAAGTCCCTTCTCTGACATTCACTGTTAGGGACCTTGTTGGAAACCTCTGCCTCTGTTTCTTCTCTTTGCAATTATGTCATATGATCCAGAGAAGTCATTGGTACAGTCCTTCACCTCCTCTCATGGAATAGGGATGGCGGAAAGTACCCAGAGGTGTCTCAGACTTATCTGGTTGTTTATAACAAGGCATCGATTCAAAATAGAGGCCACTGTGACTATGAATATATCCCTTACAAGAGATCTCAGGAAGATTGGTAACTCTTCATATCTCAGAGCTAAGAATGTAGTCTCATTCGCTGCATTTGGCTTCTTCAGAGAAGTGACTTGAAATGTAGTCTATGAATAATAAATGGTAAGGACTTAGATAGTTCACAGTGAGGTTACAAATGTGTCATCTGAGTTTGCAAGTGGAATACTAGGTGGCAGTTGTCACTGCATTATTATGGCTTTTATCCAAGAACTTCACAGCCCCAGTAGCTCATTATGTTCAGAGCCTCTTGATGAGTAAGTAACACACAGGAATGTCCTTGTTTTGCAGATGAAATGAAGGCAGAGAAAGGAGTTCTTAGGACTAGGAAAGCTGGATTTGTGCCCATTTCTTATTAATCACAGACTTTTGAAAAGCTCACTTTCCCAACAGGGCTTCTTTGCTCCAAAATAGCAAATATTGCCACTGGTAGCATGGATTGCTAATGGTGCTTATATTATTCACATGGGGATTAATTGAGAGGAGATATCAGGTTTCTGAACTGCAAGTTGGCTCCTAAATGTCAGAGACTAGTTATATTCAGCTAAGAGGGGGAGAGAGCCCAAGAATTTCTATTTTTGTCATTAAAATGGTACAAGAAATAGAATCAGTTCATTTGGTCGTCTTTCACACAGTAGACAAAAGATTAAATAGTCCTAAATCAGGCAATTATTTTAGTAATGGTAATTTTAGTTTTCTTTGAGTGATTTGAAAATGCATAATGAAACAAAAGCATTTCTTCATAACCAATTTCCCCCATTCAACCGTAAGAGTATTCATGAATTGAGTAACCTCTGGGAAGGAGATGAGCAGAAAGGGAGGCCCTGATGGCCAGCTCAGACTGACCTGGGGGCTGGACAAGCCTTCCTTAGAAGAGAAACTTCACAGCCACCACCTCGCTCCCTTCTGGGTTGGCTCACCCTGCTCTCACTCTGCTAGGTTTTGCCAGCTAATCCAACCACGAGCAGACCTCCTGGGATCTTGGGTAGCCACAGTGGCTCAGAAGGCAGATACAGAACTAATTTTATGTGCTGCAAAAAGTCAGAAGACTTGGGTTTATTGAGTGATAATTGGGTTCTGTTAACTTGCTTTAGCATTGCCCAAGGCCAAGAAAATACCCGTAATGATAAAGAGGGACCAGTTTTTCATTTTCTGGTTTAGAGTCTGAAAACATTGTCATTGACACAATTGTAGCTGAATAAGAGATCATGAATTATTGGGGCTTTTTGTTTTCCCTCTGTATGACATATCCTGAATGGCAGCTTGATTTTATTGTGAAGAATGAATTCCTAGCATGCCAGGGAGAGAAACAGCAAGGAAGGCACCTACAGAGGTTTTAGCCTTCTTTCCTACTCTACCAAAATATTCCTGTTAGATTTATATTCCACACAAAGGCTCAGTGAGTATTTGTGGAGTAATCACTTGCTTATTACTTGTTTTACATATTATAATCATTCGTGTATGCACAGCCCTCTTAAACATTAATTTATACCATGCATTCCCGAGAAACTCTTGCCCATTCCAGAACTGGAGCATAATCAAAACTTTCATCAGCTCAGCTACTTTTCCTTATTGTGTCTTCTTCACTCTCCCACTGAGGTGTTTCTTATTCACTTGATTTTTTTTTCAGTTTATGATAATGTACTATTTAGTTTTATTCATTTTTAAACTATATATAGAGAGCACCATACTGTATGAAGTCTTTTGGAATTTGCTTTCTTCACTCAACTTTATGATACTAAAAATTTTCTGTGCTATTGCACTTAGCTGTAGTTTATTTTCTCTGCTGTGTACTATTACATTACATCAATACATTACTATTTATTTATCCTACTTTTGGTAGGTATTTGGTTATTTCCAGTTTTTAGTATTCCACTGCTCGATGCTCTGAACATTCTGTTTCGGTAAATATATGTGTTTCTCTTGGGTGTGTATCTAGGAATGGAGTGCCGAGCTACAGGAGTTAGAAATGGTCAACTTTAAAAGATAACGCCAGTTGGTCTTCCAGGAGATGTACTTTTTACTTAAGAATAAATCTAACTTAATTCTTCATAGTACGCAACAGATCTGTTCCTTCAGAGATCTCATGAGAAATGCGAATATAATCTTGAGGGTGAGTGTTCAGTGGGTTATGGCAGTGGGTAAATAAAGCAATATGGAAAACTTGGCAATGTGTTCAAAGACGTCTTGCCAGACAGATGTTTTCAGAGTGTAAATAAGTCAGAGAGTTGTTTACCTTTGGACCAAATCCAGTGTCTTCTGGACCTGACTGATTGGGATGGAGAGGGGTCAGTAAAGAAAGCATCTCCCACAGAAGCTCTGACAAAATGAGGGATGGAATTGTGATGTGGGCAGAGTCAGAAGCAAGGGCTTCTGCAGACTGGATCATCTCGATTGACTGCTCTTACCATGTAGTTAAGTTTCCTACTTTCAAGTCACAGGGCCACATAGGACCACTCGCAGATTTATCACCTGCTCTCAGTGAAACTTCAGAGATTCTCAGTGCTGCTGTTTTCACAGCCTGCCAGGGACAAAATCACATGGGGGAAATCAAAGATTTGTCTTCATGTTTGCATGTTCAATGGTTAGAAAATGTTTGAGTTGGTAAGGGGAATCTATAAATCTATCACAACCTCCTTTTTATAGGTAGGGCTACTTTTCCCTTCTTGATAATTACTTTTCCATCTCCTGGGGGCTTCTATCAGGGAAACCCATTCTTTCGGGCATGTTCTCTCTTTTTTCAGCTTTCCATGAGCCTGTGGATAATGGTCTATACATTTTCTGTCAAACCAAAGGAACCAGATTTCTTATTTTTTTCTATGTTTCCTTCCCATACAGTGGCCCACGGAACTTTGAAATAAAGTCATGCCATTGCACATCTAAGTTGAGACCTGGAACTGCTGGGTTGGAGGGAAGTTTGAATTAGTAGGGGAAATGGGATTGCTGACTCCTCCCAGGGACCCTTAAGGTCTGAGACAGATCACCCACTTTTTGAGAAGGGCTGGAGTTAGATGTAGTCCTGCTTGAAGACAAAGGAACTAAAATGTGACTACTGACTATTCCAGCTGTAAGATTTAAGTCTGCATGGCTTTTTCCGAAAACCTCCTTGAGTCCAGCTGAGGAACTGCCTTTAAGTCACCCCCTCGTCTGTCCAAGCCTTGCCCCCCTCCCTGTGTGCCTCCCTTTCCCATCCCTTCTTCCCACCCCCTTCCTTGCTTTCATGTCTTCTGGCGCTAGTCCCCAGAAGAAATGAATTAGCCAGAAGAAAACCATTAGCTAAGACAGTCATCAGTTCGAACAGTATTCTGTTCACCTGTTTTGGGTCTTGTTCTGCAGTGCATGTGAGCCTACTCAGAACATAAAAGAAATAGAATAGTGAGCCTAATAACCGTAATAAATGATGGAGCACTTCAGTACATATTTTGTTAGCATTTAGGGTGCGGGGGGAGAAATTAATAGTTGTGTGATTGGGCAAGTGGAACAAGGTAGAAGACGAAGTTTTTCTGTGTGTCAGGCCAATAGTATCGCCCAGCGACCAGCACCATGCCATGCTCCCTTTGTGAATTGTGGTCATACCGTCTGACAAGTACCATCTCATTAAACCCGCATAGCTGCCTTATTACGGAAAGTATTAGGGTTGTGACCGTTTTACAGATGAGGACACCGAAGCTCAGAAGTAGAGGAGGAGCTAGTGTATCAAACTTGACCAAAACCTGGCTTAGCAAAGGTCCCTCTGAATGGCTTTCCGTTGTTGGAAGGAAAAGGAGCCTAGTGGTAGCTGATGGAGCAGGACTCTTCATGCATGCTTTTATGCCACTGAAGGCTGGGCACGAGAGTACAGCTTTTGCCATTGGCAGCTGGGGCCGACCCTGATCCCAATACTGTGAATCAAGTCACAAATGGTCTGCTTCAGTGTGTTTCTTAATTCAAATCAGGGGGACTTTATCTCGCTCCATAAAACAAATCCATTAAATTATGAGTGTAGTGGTTCTGTCTACACAACTGGAAGTAGCACCTCTTTCATATTAAAGCACATACAGTTGACCCTTGAACAATGAGGGGGTTAGGGGCACTGACCTCTTGCAAAAATCCGTGTCTAACTACAGTACTGTGTTTTGAGGGGAAAAAAATTGGCCTCTTATAAGCTAAATATATGAAAGAATGTGATCTTTTAATGAAAACCTTAGTAAACATGCAACTATTACGAATCCAGTGTTTATTCCAAGCTCAGAGTATGGCCCACACTCATTTGGGTTTTATTCTTACTTCCAGCCAAGTGCCATGAATCAAGGAGTGTTCCTGGCAAGGTCTAGGCTCAGTTATAGGCAACAATAGAAAACATGGTTCCAAGCAAAAGTCAGGAGCAAATGTGTTGCTGACAAAGAACAGATTTGGCAGGCAGTGGCAGGGCACTTTCAGAAACTCTGCTGAACAGGTTCCACGTTACGCCGAGAGTCCCACGGGGGAAGCTCTGAAAACGGAAAGAAGGGGCCCCACTTGATCGGTGAGTCCCCTGTGTGTCTGCTGAGGAAAGTTCATCACGTGTTTCATGAAGGAGGCTCCTACCCATGTTACTGGTTCCTGTTTTTCTATTAAGTGTTACTGTTTAACAGAACAGCCTTCCTGGTGCTGACTTACCCAACAAAAATAAACTTAATGAGCTCTTAAACTGTTAAAAGTCAAGTGTAGAAGAGGAGAGAGAAACTCTTACAACTAAACCTGACTACCTGTAAGAGCAAGGAGGTCAGAAGCTTTGTATTTGAATTGCAAATTAAAAAACAGAAATCTCAGTCTTGCAGTTTTCTTCCAACGCAGTTGTTAGTCAGTTCTGAACACTTGTATTTTACACTTTTTAAACCTCTTTGCCTCACAGAAATGATAGATTAGTCACTTTACAAACATCTTTTGTCCTAAAAGATTATTTGTAAACTGGTAGTTGGGAACTAAAAATACATTTCTCATAGAATGCTATAAAATAGCAGTTAGTATCTCAATTGACCATTAATACAGTAAAACTTATCCTCATGATAATACTAATTATTTCTATAGGAAAATGAGTTCCTCATTCTAATTCTAAATCAAATCTCCTTCTAATTAACCAACTCATCTGGGGTTTTTGCTGTTCCAGTCAAAGATAAGAGAACAATTCTATACAAAAAAATATCAGATGTTTGTAGGGAATGCAACATAAGCTCAGTGAGATGTCATGAAGACATGAGGCCACTTATGTGCACAGTAAACATAATTCCTATATTCCCAGGACCCACAGCTTTTAATATATGACTGCTTATGGGGACTTCGGAACAAAATATTTGAAATTGGGATCATTGTGTTACACTTGTGTGTGTATGTGCTGTATCTATGTTCTCCAAAGCAATCCCCGCATACCCTAAAACTGGATCTGAGTTCCCACTCTTAGAGAGTCATTTCCTTCCTGTGGGGCAGAATCCAGTTAAAATGTAGAAACCTATATGAGTAAACCTTATTGCTCATTCACTCCCGACTGAATTAGTTTTAGATCCTTTGAGCTGTTAGATGCTTGAGAAACGGGCTCCAAGGAGTATGAAGAGGGGCCACAATGATTCTTTGAACTTGGCCTCAGCTGTTGCTCTCAACCAGGGGAGCTCTAAAAAAATACAAATTCTCAGACCTCGCTCTTGGAAATTCTGGTTTCTTGGGTCTGGGGTATGCGTGGGCATTTGTGTTATAAACTCCCCAAGTGATTCTGATACCCAGTTGAAGTGTAGCCACTGACTATTGCGTAGTGCCTTTCCCTTGGGAGAATATCACTGAGTTGACCACTTGAATGGTGGGTCTAAGCCCGAATGTGTGGACAGATCTGTGTGGGATTCTGCAACAGGGGGGCTTGTCTTGAAATGGTGTTCTGTGTTAAAACGGGAGCAGTCTTTATGGAGGGTTTCTGGCCATTTTGGGGCTAATGCATTTGGGGGATAATTTCTGCTGTCATTAGGAAAAGGGGAAGATTCCTAATACTTCAGAAGATTCCTTTGGGGTGTGCCAAATTGAATGATATTTAGGTTCTGTGCTGTGCAGAGCAGCTGGGGAGAGGAGGAGCTAGCAGCTAGCAGCTGGTCCTGAAATTAGCCTCAGTGTGTAAAGGCATACGTACCTGTAAGCCAGCAGCTTTGGTGCCTCTTGTCACACCTCCTCCCTGGGACATTTCTACCTGGTGATTTGTGCCTGCTCTTTGTACATTGGTCCTTGCATCAGGGCCTTCTTTGACGCTCATGGTCCCCAGATTTCTCAAGTATAGAAATAAATTTTCTCTGTATAGAAATACTTGGCGGGGGAAGGGAGTCTTGAGCAAAATTATTCAATAACCTCCCTGGGGATAGCTTTTTGCTCAGCCTTTCTCCTTTCACTTCCCCTACAACATCCCTACAGCAAAAGTAAAAACACACTCAGCCCCCTTTCTGGATCATTATAATTGGGAAGGTTTGCCCAGTCTGGGTGTAGACGGAGGAAAGGAATTATGATTTAGAGCAGATGTGCTATTCTTACGTAACCTGAGCTTGAGGCACCAAAGGGAAACTTTTGCATCACTCAGGTCCTGAAACTGCATCTCTGAGCGTCTGTTTTCCTGACAACCACCTTCCTTCCTCTGCTTACCCCATCCCCATCCCAGGCCTCAGGAGAAAAGGCAATTGTTGTAAATTCTTGCCAAGAGACAATTCTGCAGGGAAATTTCATCAGAGCTGGGTGTGGTTCTGCCTTCTGCGCCAGCTACAGGGTGTGGGGGGTGTTGGTATGGCCAGAGGAGGAGTGGCCCCCAGAGATGTCATATTCCACCATCCTCCTGCCTCTGTCTGAAGAACTGGTGTCCTTTCATTTGTGCGTATGTGTTTTAAAAAAAAACCCATTCAACTGAGGGCCTAGGGTAGACATTCCAAACCCTTGGAGGGGAGCTGTGGCATGTTTGTCATTGTATCCTGGGTCTACCATGGGTCTTGGCACATAGTGGGTACTTTAAAATGTTTGTTGAATAAATGATAATGATCATTCTGCCTTCTG
>PVJD01015147.1:0-26132 GCA_004026545.1 Mormoops blainvillei | reverse complement strand
GAGAGGGAGGGGACCGGGAGACTCAGGGAAGCAGAAACGCCAGGACCGTACAAGAGTGAGATAAGTGTGTAAAAGCCATCCCAGGTACTTCGACGTATCAGGTACATTACTTTAAAGAGGGGTGAGGGAGGTAGAAAGCAGTACAGGGCGGGGATAGGTGGGGACGGGAGGAGACTTGATTTGGAGTGGTGAACACACAATACAATGTATCGATTACATATTATAGAATTGCACACCTGAAACCCATATAATTTTATTAACCAATGTCACCTGAATAAATACAGTTAAAACATTAACTTAAAACACTTGGTGAGGTGAAGCTCGATGACCACAGACACGATGTTCAGGATCCTGTACGAGGGACACACATCCTCCACCCTCAGGCATCGTTCTTCCAAGAGACATTGTGATAACCTAAAGTCCTAGAAAGCTGTGCACATGCTCACGCACTTCAAATGGTTTCTATAATTTCAGGGAGTCTATTGATCCCCCACAGCCACCTTCTCAATTCCAATTAAGAAACTCTAGTCTCCATATCAAAATTTCATCCTGGGTAATTTCATCAAATTACTCTTGACCCCAAAATTGGCCACTCATGTATCCTATGAAGAAAATGTCACACACTCAAAAAGATGAAGTGGGAAAGTCATTATTTCAATACAGAACACGATGTTCTCTGTGATTGTGGGGAGTGCAGATGCAGGAAAAGGACTAACCAAGCCAGCGTTCCGCGGGATCAGGAAACAATTCTTCTGAATCGCCTGCCCATCTCATGCCTCTGCTATTCACCTGGGCATGAATCTTTTACTTTCTTTCTTTTTTCTTTCCCTCATTATTGTGGTAAAATAACATAACGAAGCTTACCATTCATGTAATCAATATTGAATCAATCCTTTCCCTTGACAGCCCCAGAGAGCCATGTGTGTGGAAGGCTTGGTGGGCCGTCCGTCTGCCTCTCCATCTGCTCTTCCTTTTTATTCAGACACACTGGGACTCATCATCCCTATGGCCAGAAACATATTTCAGAGGTTGCTCAAGAAGCCTGGGGCCCAGTGCGACCCTCTTTTAGGAGGTCAGAGCCGGGGCAGCTCCCTGGGTTGTAAACAGTGTCAGCAGCATGAGCGGCAGTGCTCGCTTCAGGGTGCCCACTTCTCAAGGTGCAGATGCACCTCAGCAGAGGCCGAGGTTCCCTGAGAAAGTGAGTGGGGCCAATGGACAGGACACGCACAGGCGGACACATGGATTAGAATGGCGGTGGATGATCGGCCTGAGATGCCTGGAAACTGACTGAGACCCACTTCTAGCCATGAATGAAGAAACTGATTGTGCTTTCCTATTTGGAACCTCTGACACAGAAGCCTCGAGAAGCTCCTCGCCAAGGGGTCTTGAGGGGTGCCAGTGGCTTCTATATCCTAAGGCCCTCAGATTGTCTTACACAGCAAAGCCAAGTAAAAACAACCACTTTCACATAAACAAGGATATACAAAAATCAAAAAGGCAAAATGTCTCAGAGAAATGGGGAAAAAACCCAATAACCCAAACTGTGCATTCTTTTGTAATTATTTGGATAATCTCTGAAGGGTAACTCTCTGATTCCTTTCTGAAATTCTCAACAGATTGTCTCTATTAGTGAGTTGACTGCCTTCTAAAGATGTGACCCCCGCCCTCGGTAGGCATCTCTGTGAATAAAGCCCATAAAGTTATTAAAATACACATGCATTTTTACCTGCATTTTCCCTTGGGAGTCACCTATAGTTTTTTAGTTATTTCTAATGGCTTCTCTGAAGACAGGCTTGCCATTGGCTTAGGTGGGATTCCAGCCAAGCAGCCAGGTTTTTAGGCTTTGGCCCTACATGTGGACACCCTCAAAGTAGACAAAGGTGTAGAGTTTCCCTGTTGAGAACTGGTTATACATTTGTTTTCCTGTCTGTGGCAGGTTCACAATGGGCTTTGGACAGATGGGAGATTCTTTTATTTTTTTCTCTCTCGTACATGCATTTCAGTTGGTAAGGACATAACTCTTAAGGTTGTTACAAATTCAAGTTAGACTCCAACAGGACAGGGCTGGGGTGAGAAGAAACAAATGTATGCTGAATAAGTTAAGTTTAGAATAAGTCTAGGTCAGAAAGGGGGGAGGGGCAGAATGTGCTGACAACTCTACCCCGAGGTCTGCTTTGCCACATTTCAATGACAAGGAAGGCTGGGTTTCCTACAGACTCTGGATGTACCTTTTCATCTGTTGACACTGAAGAGAGAGGCTGTGACAAGGAGCCTGGAGATATCTCCTAAGGGAGTGACGATGGGGTTGGGGGAAAGATGCCTTTTCTCATTTTTCCTGAGAATAGAAGGATCACCTAATGATGAAGATGAGGAGCTTGGAATAAGCCAGCAGTGCAGTGAACAGGGTAGGTGGTATTACTTCTTTTTTCATATCTGAGTACACTGTTCCTGTGGCTGTTGGGGACGGGAAGGCTGAAGTTGATCCCTTTGATTCCTGGGCATTAAAGTTCAGGGAAGGATATATAACTTCATCGATCTGAAAGGCATAAGCAGCGGTCAATGAAACCAGTGTCAGAGGTCAGGCCTTCACCTGGTCTGTTGTGGTTCAGTACCAGCTGGTCTCACCACTTTGAAACTTCCAGCCTTGGAGAAGAGCTGTCATTACCCAGTATCTCTGCTTGCTGACGTCCTCTGAAAGATCATTAGAAGAGATCGATTACGGTACTCATACAACGGAATACGATGACACGGCAATGAGAATGAACTGCAGATGCATGGCACGATGTGGATAAATCTCACAAAGCCATTTTGAATGAAAGAAACCAGACACGCATAAAGATACACTGTGTTTTTCCATGGAAATGCGCAAATAGGCAAAACTAACCTAGTGCACTGGAAGCCAGGGTCGTGGTTGCTCTCTGAAGGTGGAGCAGAGAGAACAGCCCAGTGCCTCCCACGCGCGCGTCGCCGTGCTGGTGCTTTGCGTTTGTTATCTCATTTCATTCCTTCAGCTGCCCTCTGAAGTAGGCAACACGCTCCTTTTACAGGTGATAGAGCTGAGGATCAAAGAGGTTAAGATACCTGCCCAAGGTCACTGAGCTACTAAGAGTCACAGCTGGATTCAAGTGCAGGATGGGGACAACTCCAGAGCCCACGTTCTTGCATGAGGTAGACCCCTGGGAGTAGTTAACCAATACCTCTTGATTTGTTGCTGCATTGAGGAGCTCTGATCTGAACTTGGTTGCATTTGTGTCTTCAAGGGTAACCCATTCTGCACAGAGCAACTTCCATGAGAAAATGAGCCAGTGAAACTGGCTGTGCTTACCTTGTTAGTTGAGTTGTCAGTGGCCTGACCTGGAAAAGTGAAAGAAGAATTACCAGTCCCTGAAAATGCAAAGCTGACTTTTGGCCTTACAGCCCTGTTTTTCCTAAGCTGCTGTGATTTCTAGCTGAAGGAGGCGGCAGGTGGTGGGGGAGTTGGGTGGGGAGGTGGCCCGTGATCACGTGCAGAATTCAATTCACTCAGAGTCTGTAGTCCTGACCCAGGGCATTAGTACCAGCTGGAAGAGAGGCAAGAGGAGAGCCACAGAGGCCTCAGTCCACTTATGGAGATTTTCTTCCAGTTCACAAGGCCTGGCTTTTTGTCCAGTTGTGTTCCTCAGCAACAGCTGCCACTGGCAAGGAGGAGCATTGAGAGCACACCACCCAGAGCACCACGTGACAGCAAAAATCACACCAAAGGAGAGTGCCCACATCCATACTAGAGGTAGGGGGGAAGGAGCGAGGTGAGGAATGGCTCCGGGAAACACATCCAACTTACTCAGGCCTGCCTGGTCTGACTGAGTGAGTCTCTCCCAGGGCTGGGTCTCAGCAAAATCTTACGTGGTTAGAAGGTTGTGAGGACCTATGCCAACTTAAGGTTGGAAAATGGAGATCCCTTCTAAAAATTCAGAAGGTACTGGGCATGTGGGAACCCAGGCCTCCCTGCAAAGGCACGGCCCGCGGAGGACACACCAGCTCTCACTGGGCGATGGCTTTACTAGCTGTGGTTGGAGGTTGAGGGTTTGTGCTCTGTGACATCGCGCTGGTGGTTTGCCCTAAATAAATTCTTCGATTCCCAAGCACAGGATCTTTGCTCTTTGAGAAGGGAAGAACACTGTCAGCCAGTAATTCCTTGTGGTCCTCCGTGCTCATTTATACCAGGGTTGGTACTGCCTTTCCTCCCAGGGCCCATCATCCCCTGCAGAGTGCGGTCCTTTCCTGCCGGCCTGCCATTCATGTAAGTCCATTCTTTATCAGCTGCTTCTGAGCCTGCTTCTACCCGGACATCTTTCCCTTTTGTAGGTAGATGCTGTTTTTATTCTCACTTTGTTTATTACCCAAGGGGCCTTCAGCTTCGGCCTTTTCTTAGGTTCTCTACCTGTCCTACCCCTCACTTTTCTTTCTTATGCTGTAGTAGCAGAGCATACAACTTGCTTTCTCTTGCTTCTCCTATCACTTTTTTCACTTGTTTTCCTTTTGGACCTTGGTCTCCCTGATTGGGGGATGGGAATGACCGTGTCCCAGAGAGAGTAGGGTAAAGAAGTTTGAAAATCGGGGAAGAGGCTACGGGCATTAGCAATGAGAAGCAGGGTTTAGGAAGGAGGAGGAGCAGGTCCAGGCCCAGAGACAGAGGGGAAATCTCCTTTTCTCTCCCAGGCATAGTGGTTGGCCTTGCAGAAAGCAGAGCAGGAGGAAAGGCCATCATACCCTCCAGTCTCCCTGATACACAGAAAGTTCACCGGGGCTGCTGTCAGACCTGCCCTGGCCAGGACCAATCACAATGCTGGCAATAGCCCCACCTGAGAGGCCGGGATTTTGTGGAATTGAGTCATCTGTCATGGACAGAAAAGAGAAGAATGAATGAAGGTGACATTATTTTACAGTGTGGGTGCCCTGGGAAACTACTCTCAATGTGAAGTGGTTTCTACTTGTGCCTCCAAGGAATAAGTTTTCTGCGGGAAGGTTGCTGTGTGGTGATTAGCTGACTATATCCTTGTAATTTTTTTCTCTCACTATATTTCTAGGTTGGTGGTCACTGGCAGGAAACTAGATACACAAACAATAGAATAGAATTGAGAACCCATAGATAAACCCACATGTGTATACGAGCAATTAATTTTCGAAGAAGGAGCCCAAATACACAATGGAGAAAAGAAAGTCTATTCAATAAATGATGCTGGGAAAATTGGAGAACCACATGCAAAAGAGGAAAACTAGACTGTCATCTGGCACCACACACAAAAATTAACTCACAGTAGTTGAAACTTGAATATGAGACCTTAAACAAGAAAGTATGTAGAATAAAACATAGGTACTAAACTTATGAACTTTGGTCTCAAAAAGGTTTCTATGAACTTAATCACAAAGGCAAGGGAAATAAAAGCAAAAATAAACAAATGGGACTACATCAAACTAAAAAGTTTCTGCACAGCAAAAGAAACCATTAACTAAACAAAAAGGCGACCAACCGAATGGGACAGGATACATGCAAGTGATACCTTCGAGAAGGGGCTAATATCTGAAATATATAAAGAAATCACACTACTCCACAACAATTAAACAATCTAATTTAATAATGGGCAAAGAACCTGAACAGGCACTTTTCCCAAAAAGACATACAAATAACCAACAGATATGTGAAAAGATGTTCTACTTCACGAGCTGTAAGAGAAATGCAAATCCAAATCACAATGAGATACCTCACACCCGTTAGAATAGCTATTATAGTAAGACAAGAAACAACAAGTGTTGAAGAGGATGCGAAGAAAAAAGGAAGCCTCGTACGGGGCTGGTGGGAAAGTACATTGGTACGGCCACTACGGAAAACGGTATAAATATTTCTCAAAAAATTAAGAATAGAGCTACCATATCACTCAACAATTTCTCTTCTAGGTATCTACTTGAAATTTTTTAAAACATTTATTTGTAAAGATATATACTCCTATGTCACTGCAGCATAATTTATGATAGCCAAGACATGGACATGATCTAAGTGTCCTCTGATGGATGATCAGATGAAAAAGGTGTGATGTGTGTACACAGTGGAATGCTGCTCAGCCACGAGAAAGTGTGAAAGGCTGCCCTTTGTGACAGCAGGGTGTGTTTTGAGAGTGTCATGTTAAGTGAAATTTTACATGGAAAAGAACAAGAAACATATCATTACACTCATATGTGGGATATAAAAAAAAGCAACAAATAAGAACACTCGTAGGCACAGGCAACAATTTGGTGATCACTAGAGTTGAGACAGGGAGAGGAGGAGGAGGATCAAGGGGGTCAAATACACAGTGACAGAAGGAGACTGGACTTCGGGTGCTGAGCACACAATGCGACACACAGCTGATGCATTAGAGAATCGTACACCAAAACTTGGAAAATGTTATCAACCAATGCTGCCCCAATAAATTTAACTTTTAAAACTTTAACAAAGAATTATCATTTGAGCCAGCAATCCCACTTCTGGGCGCATACACAGGGAATTGAAAACACGGCTCTGAGCACCCACGCCCATAGCAGCGGTGCTCACAGCAGCCAAAAGGCAGACACAGGCCGAAGGTCATGGGTGGGAAAAAGTCAGTCAAAATGTGATGTATACATACAAGGGAATAGTATTCCGTCTTTAGAAAATGAAACTCTGCCCTGGCTGGTGTGGCTCAGTGGATTGAGCATCAGGCTGTGAACCAGAGGGTCTCTGGTTCGATTCCCAGTCAGGGCACATGCCTGGGTTGCAGACCAGGTCCCCAGTAGGGGGTGGGCGAGAGGCAACTACACAGGGATGTTTCTCTCCCTCTCTTTCTCCCTCCCTTTCCCTCTGTCTAAAAATAAAAAATAAGGAAAATCTTTAAAGAAAGAAATTCTGACATATGCTACAACATGGATGAACATTGAAGACTTTATGATAAGTGAAATAAGCCAGACAGAAAAGGACAAATATCATATGACCCCGCCTATGCGTGGTACCTCAAACAGTCAAATTATATAGACAGAAAGTGAAATGGTGGCCACCGGGGGCCGGTGGAGGCAAGTGAGGAGTTACCCTCTAATGGATGCCGAGGTAAGACGAAAATCTCCTGCTTGTGGATAATGGTAGTACTTGCACAACTATTAGTATGGATTACTAGTGCCACCGAGCTGTACATTTAGTGCAGTTAAAATAGCAAATGTTATGTATATGTTACCACATAAAAATTGTAAGAGGAAAAAAAACAACCCTGTGCAAAATCAGAGTGAATTCCAGACCCAAGGCAAGACCCTAATATATGTGATTCAGAGACTGAGCTCTTCATCACTTGCCATTCTGTTTACTGAAAAGCTCTTCCGACTGACATTCTACCCCCTGTGACTTCTATCCATTTTGCACACCATTGGTAGAGCAATCCTCCCACATGAGAGCATGTGCGAAGGAACAAGTGGTCACTCACATTACACACCCAGCCCAAGGGGGTCACTTGTGTGGGGACTGACTGGGTTGGAGGTCTCACACCGAAAGTCCCCGGCATCCTCTCCTCCAACCGGGTCTGCGGTGGGGGCACAGCTGTTCTGGGAGAGCTTCATCCTCTCTGCGAGTCACAGACACTGGTTACTGAAGAGCCACCAGGTGGAAATCCCAGTGTCATTTGTGAGACAAATTAGGACAGCGGTGTCCTTATGCTCTGTGACGGAGGTGTTGCTGGCTCAGACGGAGGGCTTCCCCACGGGCTCTGTCGGGAAACAGAGGAGGTTAGTGGCTGAGAGCGGGCTCCTTCCTCAGAGGTCTCACCAATCACCTCCCACAGTGAGCTCTGTAAAGGTCACCAGAAAATGGTCCTTCGCAGAAGGATGAGTTTCTTTGTTCAGGTGACACCCTGTAAGGAGAGGGATGGACTCCTCTCCGATACCAGATCACCCCAGGATGAACCCCGACCTGTCCCCCTGGACATCTGTGGTGTCAGCGCCAGGAAACTCTTCCCAACCCACGTGTCCAGCATCCTCATCAGATAGAATTTTTTCACCCACTGACTCTTGTATGACCCTTTCCTGGAGTTTTCTGTGACCTTCTAAAAGAGCAGACACCCCCTCCGGCACGACGGCTTTACACAGAGAGGGGAAAGCATGTCTCGTTTGTTAAATAATTTTTTAGAGAGCGAGAACAGTGCAGCCAGTCATGAGCCTAGGGACCTTTAGAAATTCCGATCTAAAGGGTTTCTCAGTCTGAACAGTGCTTTCCGCTCCTGGCCTGTCGCGCGAACGTCACAGAGAAGACAGGGAACCCCTAAAGAGAAGCAGTCACAGTTTAACGAAGTCTGGTGCGCTCAACCTTCTCCATAAACTGTAAGCTCTGTGTCACTAACCCTCTTGTCCTGTGAAGGGGTTTCATGGAGGAATCTACCTATTTGTCAAGTGCACGCCATCATTTACTGCTGTCCTTAGGCATATCGTATTCAATGGTGTCACGCAGCGTCCTACGGCTGGTGACTTCAGAGCCAGGACGCAGCTCAGGAGCTTGCCCTCTTGCCATTGTCGTGCAGCCTGACCTGAGGAGGCTCTGGTGCTGGGGGGGTGGCACAACTTAGCCAGACTGAGGACAGGCCATCCATGTGACTTCTCCGTGGGCCCCTGTCCCGGCACAGATGGGAGCAGAGTCAGTCACCCCATGGGCCTGGAGCAGAGCACAGAACGGGGTCTGCCCTGCTCACCCTCCTCAGAGGTGTCATCCTTTCGTTTGGAGGAAAAGCGGCGAGCTTGACTCAAAGCCTCGTGTGTTCTCTGTAGCACATGGAGTGGGTAGCAGAAAAGAAACTGGTGACAGAAGGGATGTGTTAGAGACAGAAGAAACAACCGGATCTTGAGGACCCTTGTTCTTCCCGCTCTGTGAAGCCCCCTCCACCGCACGGGGTTTTCTGGGCCTGAGAGACCCCCTCCTCATATCCCAAGGCTGGAGCCCCGCTCTGCCTTGAGAAATCAGAGGAGCCAAGGGGAGAAGCATCTACAGAGATGCAGCGGGAGGGCTCGGCGGGGGGCGGGCCGTGTCCAGGGCCACAGGGTGGGAAGTAATATCTAGGCTCTTTTCTGAGAACCAGACACGCCTTCCCCACAGAGCTTGATGCCGATGACCCAGGAGGCACTTACCAGGGGCTGTGATGGTCTTAACTGTGGTCCTACTGACGCCACTGACAGAGTTATGGGTGAGGCAGGTGTAGGATCCACTGTCATTCACAGTAATATTGGGACTAAAGAGCTCCTGCATGGTTGCTGGGCCTCCAATTGATAAGCCAAGAATACCACGTGGGCAGGATCAAGGCCACGTGGCAGAAGAGATGTTAATTTTTCTTAGGTAGTAAAGATGTCTGTTTTTTCTCTTCACACACCGCGGGGTATGGGGTGCCATTTTGTTAGCTGATGTTAGAGATTAGCGTAGATCAGTGGTTCTCAACGAGGAGCGATGGTCCCACCTTTTCTCCCCTTGTCCCAGGACGTGGAGCAGTGTCAGAGGAAATGTTCTTCACATGGGGCTGGGGTGAGGGGTGGTGGAGGGGGCTGAGAGCACTACTGGAATCTAGTGGGTAGAGGCCCTGGGGTCATGTTAATCATTCCATACAAAGGTCAGCCCCCAACAAGAACTACCAGCCCCGAACATCACTGTCGAGGAGACGGAGAGCCTGCTGTGCGCCCTGCCCTCAACGTGCCCAGGGGGCTTCCTCTCAACCTGCTGTTCTCATCTCTCCGCCTGCCTCCTCTTGCATCTTCAGCTCCAGTCCTTCTGAGCCTGAATGTGCCCTGTGTCCAAGGTCAGCCCTTAACCCCTCAAGGATCCCAGCTCTCTTTCCTCTTCTAGCAGGAAGGATCCACTAGAGGGCACTCACGACCCCCTTGAGTCCCTGCGGACCTTCTCCATCACCTGGGACAAACGGAAGCAAGTGTTTTCACTGCCACAAATCTGGCCGTCAAATACTCTAGATTTGCTCAGGGTGGAGCTCCTGCCCTAGACATCAGGGTCCCCAGGGAGAAACCTCACCTTGGAGGGTGTGGCGGCATGGGCTGGAACCCAGAACCAATCCCAGGGCCCAGGTCATTAGGGAGAAGGATGACCAGTGTAGACCGGACACTCGGGGCCCCCATGCCCCCAGCCTGTGTGTGGGCACTGGGGGAAATGACAGTGAGCCGGGGCCCTCTTCCCTGTCCCTGCCCTCCCCACAGTAGAATTACACAGCAGGACCCTTCCTTTGAGACCTCGCAGTTCCTCCCACTAGAGAGGAGCGTGTCCACCCCTCCCCCATTTGTCTCCAGATATGCTGCAGGCTCACGGAAACCAGGTCTCGGTCAGTTCCCACCGTGCAATAGGACGCTCACCGTTTCGTCCTTTCTCCCAATCAGCAGCAAGAACAGTGCCCCAGGGTGGCCCCTTTATGTCTGATGCATTCAGGAAACCAGCTGTGTGTCTCAGGCCTGAGGTCACCTCAGAGCCACCCCAGGAAAGGCCCAGCACCAGTTTCTCCCGTCTTTGGCCTGAGCCCTGAGCCGTGAGTCTGGTCCTCTGGTCCAGGGAGCTGCTGCCTGAGGCTCAGGTCTCCTGAGGACACTCTGGCCCCAAGCGGGGCTTCTGTCACCAGCTCTGACTATGGTCTGCTCACGTATGGGTGAGGCCAGCATGAGCTCTTGTAGGAGGTCGAGGCCCAGAGGCCTGGAGTCCAGGTCGTGGACACGGGCAACCTGGCCTCCCTCCTGGCGGGCGTGATGCGACAGGGACTCTGGTACACCTGGGGCCACGGCAGCGCCGTGGGCGCCTTCCCGGGGCCAAGTTGCTCCCCCTTCTCCTAGTCTGCAGTCAGCACCTGCTTTGTCCAAGTCTGAGCAGGTGTGGAGTGTCGCCAAAGGCCACTTTCCTTCTCTCGTCTTAGTTATACGTTGCTTCCTAGTTAACCTGTCAGTGTGGCAAAAGGCAGTGGTTGTTTTGTGCCTGCTAAGCCCACCTTGCTTTCCTGGGGCGCAAACTCAACCTGATGAATCCTGATGGATCTCGGTACCATTTTCTTTAGGGATTTTTCATCACTGTTCGCGAGAAGGGCCTGCGCGTTTACTTCCTCATTCTTTCCTGGCCTGGTTTTGACATGAGGGTTACGCTGCCCCATTAGAGGAGTTCATGAGACTTCTTCACTTCTCCCTGTCTCTGGGAAAGGTTGGAGAGAGCTGCCCTTTGAGTGCTTTGTGGCTGTTGCTGTCCGTTTAACCTGAAGAAACGTTACCCTCCTTTTCTTGTAAAGTGACGTGAACGTTGCGGTACATTTCTGCACGTGGGCGTGTCCGTGACACCTGCGCCCAGATTGAGGTAGAAAGCTGTGCCGGAAGCAGGACCCGCTCCGCTGCCCTCCCAGCATCACGGCCCCAGTGTCAGCTCCATTCTGACCTGCCGCACCTCGGATCAATTTGTCCTTTGGGGGGAACTTATCAAAAGTAGAACTTACCATTTCTTATGTTTCTTCATTCAATGACTTTCGTTCAAGTCTGTGCAGGCAGGATCATCCACGCTGTTGTGGGGGCAATCTTGCGTCCCTTTTCAGGCTGCATACTGTTCTTTTGTTTGGATACGCCACCATACCCATTGGCTATTAGACATTGGGACTGTCTGTTTTTGGCTCTTCCGAATAACGCTGATGCGAACATTCATACACACTGTGTATATTTTGGTGGGTCGAACTCATGTCCTTGAGGTAAAGACCATTTGATTTGCTGGAACATCTTTTAAAATGTATATAAATTTTAGATTCTCCTATCAGATAGTTGAACAAAGTTATACTTCAACCAGAGGCGTTTACATGTCTAGATTTCCAGCCGTTGGTATCATCAGTCCTTTTAATTTTAGCCATTACTATGTGGTTAAAATACTATTTCATAATGGTTTTTATTTGTGTTTTCCAAAAACCAATAAAGCACAATCAGCTTTATATATGCTTACTGCCCATTTACACATGTTCCACTCTTCAGTGTCTCTTAGGATTTTGAGCCATTTTTTAAAAATTGGACTGTCAGTCTTTTTCTCATTGTTTTTGTAGGATCTTCTTATGTGCTTTGGATGTGGCTTCTTCGTCATGTACACATACAAACACACATATATAGCTGCCTGATATACATGTGTATATATAAAACACATATGTATGAAAGAGAGAATTCTAATTTTAACAAACTTTATAAATTTTAAAAGATGATTGTATGGTCTGATTAGGGCCTAGGTTATATTTTTCCTCCATGGAGATGTTTATTTTCATCATGAAGCCACGAGTGTTTTTTTGTGAGTGTGCACATGTGTGTGAGTGTGTGACAATATTTTAACTATTAACTAAATTTCCTTTAATGGTTGTAGTACAAATCAAGTTTCCTATTTCTTTTTGAGTTGGTTTTGCTATTTTTAATTTTCTAGGAGCGCTGTGAATTTTGTCTAAATTACCACGTCTATTGCCTGAAGAATTTTCAGGACATTCAGTCCCGGCTGCAGCTTTAGTTACGTCCCCCCGTCCCGCGGCTCACAGGCCTCATTTGTGCTTCCTCCAATACTTTGTGGGCGAAATTTTCATGAGGTGATGAAACATCAATATACCTATACCATAAAGTGATTTTGGGCTGTGTGGCTCTTCTTGATTTTTTAAAATATATTTTCCAGTTTATTGATTTCTACTTTTAAGTTTACCTCTTTTCCTTCTTCCCTCTGTTTTTCTCCAACTTCTAAAGCGGGATAATTAACTTGTTTTTAATAAACATTTTCTAGTATGACCACCTAAGGCACTGAATTTCCTGGACACACTGCTGAGCTGTGCCTCATAACTTCTGGTAGAAGTATATTTTTAATCAGGCACCAAAGATTTAAACTATCCAGACGGAGCCATGTGGCTGGGTCCCAGTGCACAGAGATCGGCTGCTCTGGGCGCAGCCTCTCTCTGAGACGCACTTCCCAGGCTGGTCCTGAGCCCTGGGTCTCACTGTGGCTCCAGGGCGACTAGAATGGAGATGGACGCTTTGCAGATGGGCTGGAGACAGTAGTCATCCAACCCAGGATGGTGCCTCCTGTAAAACATAGGGGAGCTGTCCCCTTGTATCAACTTTTTCAGTCCTGGGGACAAGGGATATTTTTAAGAAACATGTCACAGAGACTCAGCTCCTCCAAGCTTAACGTGATAGAGGGTCCCAACCACACCAGGGCTGAAAAGGGACATAGACGGTGGCCTGAGCAGGGCAGGCAGGAACCAGTCAGCACTCAGGCCAGGCTGGGGCAAAGACACCTCCCCTTGGGCAGTGTCCCCAGGACGCGTGAAGCCACTTCCCTCAGAGCTCACCGCCCCCTCACTCTCGAGATGTGGGGGCAGCTTTCTCTGATCTCCCTCTCACCTACCTTTGCTCCTGTCTGTTCCTCAGACCAGGTCTTGCCCTGTCCCCAGGCTTCCCTCTATCCCACTTAGCACCTTCCAGAGCCACCTTCCTGCATCGAAACCTCCCGAACTCACGGGGCCTCCCTGAGAGTCCTCCTTGGAGATGTGGTCAGATTGCTGGTCCTCTCTGGGGACGCCTGAGGGAAAGAGTGAGAACTCGGCCACCGGTCACCAGCCTGGGTGGGAACTGTGGGTGCTCCTCTCTGGGCGAGACCCCCTTAGCTGGTCTGTGGGGCAGGGCCCACCCCTGAGCTCAGACTGGGGATGCTGAGGTGGGCCAAGCACTCCCTGCGGACGGGTGTGGAGAGAAGGAATGGAGCTCACCAGGTGACTGAGTGGTGAGAGCAGCTGCGGCCTGGGGCGTAGAGAGAAGGTCAGTCCCACGGGTCAGGCCCAATGCTGCTGACCACCCCAAAGGCAGTGGGTGTTGTATTGTGGGGGAGGGTGACCCCTGGAGCTGTGCAGCCTGTGCCCACCTGTGCCCAGCTGTCCACACAGAGTCAGGAAGAGTGTAGGGGCAGCTCCTTTCCAACTGGGGTTCAGGGCTGTGCAGTTCACTGAGCCCCTGGGGAGAGGGGCGTCCCAGGAGGAGAGCCTCCTGGGCCTTGGGAGGCTGAGGGGGAGAAAGAAGTCAGGTTCCACATAGCCAACCTATGGGTGTCCCCTGCAGGGACATCTGGATGTCCAGAAATCCCTGGGGGCTTAATGGGGTGAAAGCCATTCCCTAGAGGCTGGGGGTTGTGGGCTGCTCACTTGGGAGGGCAAAGCCTGCCGGGGCTGGTACAGGCACGGAAGGTGTGGGATGCCGCAGGACGTCGGTGTTCACCTCTAGCGTGCGTCAGCCCGGGCTGGTGTCCCCCATGGGCAGGTGTGCCTGGGCGCACCTTTCTGTGCTGACGGTGGAACCTCATGTGGGGGAGAGATCTTGTCCGGCATGAGCCCCTCCATCAGCTCAGGGGATCCTGTCCCCACAGAAGACTCGTGTCCCTGATTCACGTTGCCCTTCAGGAAGTGTCACAAGGTGGGCTGAGGTTGGGTGAGATCTGTAGTTGGGGACTGCCCCTCACCCCAGGATGCACCTTGTCCCAGGGTCTCAGATTGAGACCTGGGCTCTCTGATCCCTTCTCCTCCCGCCTCTGAGCAGGACAATGAGAGCACGCTGCTTTGTGTCAAGTGCATTTCTTCTCAACGTTACTGCCTCCATGGGGGTCCTCCTGTCTATTCCTGTCATCCACGCTGGAGTCCAGGCGCCAACTACACATCCCCCGGAGAAGAGACAGAGCTGGGTTCCTGCAGGCTCATCATGTGCTCCCACTGGTCATCACATGGCCACCACCCATCCTCTGAGGAACTCAGTGTTGGTGTCACCTCCACTGTGGAGATGGTGTAGCTGAGACCAGCCAGAGGTGGGGTCTGGTGTGGAAGGTGACCTTAAGTCAACAATAACGACAATGTCAGTTCACATTTTTGAGCATTTATAGACCCGATGCAAGTCTTCTAAGGACTTTCTATCTTCATCATTGACCGTTCACAGAAAAACGATTGAGAAAGTGCACCATAACCATCATTTTCAAATAAGAAAACACTTATTCAGAGTTTAATAGCATAGAAGAGGGCAGGAAGGCGACTCATACTTAACATTGAGCCTGAGGAGTCACTTTTGCTTGAGCTGATGGGGCTGGAGACCTTACACTGATACAGCGTCCGCCCTCCTGGTGGGATCCGGGGTGAGGGTGCTGTTTTCCTGGGACAGCTTCACCCTCTCCGTGAGCCACAGACTCTTGTTATTGAAGAACCACTGGGTGGAGATCCCAGTGTCATTTGTGAAGCATGTTAGGACCACCTGTCCTTATGCTCTGTGATGGTGGCATTGCTGGTTTAGATGGAAGGTTTTCTCTCAAGCTCTGTGGAGAAACAGAGGAGGTGACTGACTGAGAGTGGGCCTGGGGGCTGGGGCCACACTGCTTCCTTTGAGACCCCAGCCACTCACAGTCCAGAGTGCACTCTGTGAAGATGGCCCTGATCTCTGCAGAAGGATGAGTGTCCTTGTTCAAATGACAATCTGTAAGGAGGAGGCTGCACCTCCTCTATGACCCCAGCTCACCCCAGGGTGACTTCTGACCCTTCCCCATGGACACCTCTGCAGTATCAGCACAGAGAACTCTTTCCCAGCCCACTTGTCCTACAACCTCCTCCTCAGGTAAAACTTTTCCCTCATGAGCTTTCACTGATCCCTTCCTAGAACTTTCTTTGACTTCGGAAAAGGCCCTGCTCCGCATGTTCACTTCCACGCACGTTGGGGAAGGCAGGCTTACTGAGTCTGTCCGTCTCTGGGGCCAACAGTTCTTTACAGTAAGTGAGAAGGCATTTACCTCTTGTTAAAATAATTTATTAGGCAATAAAGACAGCCAACTTAGTCTTCATGACCTTGGACATGGAGAGGCTCCATCTAAAGGGTTTCTCAGTCTGAACAGGACTTTACTTCCTGGTCTGTGGATTGAATACCATGGTGAAATAAATCTCCACAGATTTAACCCTATGTTAATCTCTATGGAGATTTAACAAAAGGCAGGGGCTGTAGGAATAAAAGGAAACCACTCAATAGAGTAAAGGCCGTGCATACAAGCCCATAGCTAACATAGCGCTCCATGGAGAAACACCAAAAATGTTACTAAGATCACGACCGAGACAAGAATGCTGCTTTTGCTGCTTGTTCAACATCATACTGGAAGTTATGGTGGGAACAATTAGTCAAGAAGATAAAATAAGAGGCATCCAAATTGGAACGGAAGAAGAAAAATCTTCTTTTTTAACAGATGACATAATCTTATATGTAGAAAACCCTAAAGATTATGCCCCTCTTCCCCACGCAAGAACTGTTAGAACTAATCAATTCAGTGAAGTTGCAGGAAACAAAATTAACTCTCAGCATCATTTTCACTTTTTTTATAAGTATGAACAAACCCAAAATGGAATTAAGAAAACAATTTTGTTTACAATAGCATCACAAAGAATAGAATACTTACAAATGAACTTAACCAAGGAAATAGAAGATATATAACTGAAAACAACCAAATGTTTCTGAAGCAAGTAAAGAAGAAACAAATAAATGGAAAGACATACATGCTCATGGGTTGGAAGATCCCCCCAGTTATCTATCTATATATCTGATGCAATTCCTGTCAAAATCCCAATGATTATTTTCAGAAATAAATAAATAATCCATCTTAGAACTCACATGGAATTTCAAGGATCCCAAATGGTTGCAATGGTCTTTAAAAAGAAGAATAAATGTGGCCGAGTAGCTCAGCTGGTTAGAGTGTTGGCCCAATATGACAAGGTTGCGGGTTTAATCCCCGGTCCGGGCACATACAAGAATCAACCAATGATGCGTCAATAAGTGAAACAGCAACTCTCTCTCTCTCACTCTCTCTCTCTCTTTCTCCCTCTCTCTCTCTCTCTCTCTCTCTCTCTCTATATATATATATATATATGTATGTTATATATATATATGTAGATATAAAACCTCCCCACCCCCTCCCCTTCTTCTCTGTCTCTAAAATCAATAAATTTAAAAAAAGAATAAAATTAGAGGTCTTAAACTTCTTGATTTCATGTTTTTGAAATGGTTTTCAACATTTCATGTTTTTGAGTTGGGCCTGGGGGCTGGGGCCGCGTTTTCATGTTTTGGGGAACGTGGACCTGCCGAGGTTCCGGGCCTTGTGGACCATTTGTTTGGTAGTTATGAGATAAAAATTTGGAAAGAAGTTAAAATTCTTGCAATTATTAATACCCCAGGGCCTAAGACCGACTGCAGGGAGCAGTGTGTCTCTAGAGAGCGGCGAAGGGTCTGACACAGGGTCTCGGCTCCCGCAGAAACAGGGAACCGGTCCCCTGTGGCCTGAGCTCCAAGGACTCTGCATCCCGGTTCCCGTCTCGGAAGAGATTTCGAGTCACTCGTCCACTCATTCACTTACTGCTTCCTCCTTCACCATTCATCCTGCTCTCCTTCATGAAAGAGCCACGGAGGGCTGGCCCCGAGCCGGCTGCAGGTGCGGAGCGGGGAGTGAGAAGGCAAAGTCCTTTCCTTCCATATGCAGTGGGAGTGACACCAACACGTCAGGGAACAAAGAAGTGATTTCAAGTTCAGGGCAGGGAGGTGTGGATCGATCACCTGAGGGGAAGGCCTGGGAGTTCCCAGCCCTGACTCTGACTGTAAGGTAATTTGGTTCCCGAGTTAAAATTAATTAATTTTCCATTTGCTGTCATTCCCCAGACCAGGATTTCTCCTTCTGAGCTGAGGACGCCTAAGAAGAAAGAACCCGAGCCAACAGTTGGTCTAGGGACCCCCAGACCCCCAGTAAGACCCCCACTAAGACCCCCAGGGTGGAGGAGAGGACGGGGCTGTGGCTGCAGACAGACCCGAGTGACCAATCACCTGCTCATGGTCTGTTGGGGCTGGACCGAGCCTGGTCTGCCTCTGCTGAGTTACTCCCATCAGACTGATTTTTCTCTCTGCAGTGATGTCCCTGCGGGGCTGGAACCCGGGAAGCAAACTCTGATCTCAGGCAGTTTGTCTCCACTGCGCGTGTCCTGCGCTGAGTGCCCAAGCCCAGCCTGGGCCGTGATGCAGAGCGGGTGGAGGCGGAGTCCAGGGCTGGGAGGCCTGGGTGTGAGGGACAAGTCACCCCGCCCGACACCCGGGGGTCAGGGAGCAATCACTCACTGTGTACAAAAACTGTTCAGTTACTTCTTCATTCTGAAAATTGGTCTTCATGGTTTGCATGGTGTAGTATCCTGTGCCCTCCATGGTGATCTTCTGAACAGCAGGGACCCACTGGAGACATTATCTCTCAACCGCTGTAGGCAGGACCAGTAAGAATTCCTTAAGGACCTATTACATATGATGTAATCTAACCATTGCTGTCCACACTCTCCCCTTTGAATCAGACATAGCCTGCAAGATTCTCTGGCAGATGGTGGGCCAGGAGAAGAGCATCCTGCCCTTCAACAGCACCAGATGGCACTGATTCAACAGAGAGTTGGGCAGTGGTGGGCAGGCTCCAGGAGGTTAAGAGTGAGACTAGGAGGGAAGAAGAAATTGATCAACATTTGGGTCTATGTATTGGGATGGAAAGATAAGGCCTTGGGTCCTGGGCAGGTCTCTTCACTTCTCAGCCTTGGTCTGTGTGAGTGTGTGTGTGAGTGTGTGTGGGTGTGTGAGCGTGTGTGTCTCTCAAGGTCAAAGTCAGCAGCACGGCCACTGTTACTTCAGCACCTCTGAACTTGTTATTTCCTGTTTCGAATACTCTTCCCCACGTGTCCGCCTGGCTCACCCCTTCACTGCCCTCAGACCCCTGCTGATACTCAGAGGCGTCCTTGATCTACCCTGACCCCTCCTTTAATGACCCTGTGTCTCCGCTTTCTGACCTGCCCCTGCTCTCTTCCCTTCATGACACATGCGGGTACCTGACATCACATCTAGATCCTTCCTTGTCCCCCCTCTGCATAGGACATGACCTCCATGGGGGCGGGGGCTTGTCTGACCTTGTTGTGGCCCCAGTGCCTGCAACAGGCTGCAAATACCTGTGGGTGAGTGAGGGAGGGATCCCAGCGTTCCGCACCTCCCGGGGTGTGTTTGCCCATTTCTGAGGCTGATTGTAAGGACAATGTTTAATGCCCCCGGTTAAGTCTTTCTGGTGTCACCTGACATGAATTGCTAGTCTATCATCAGTTTTCGGGAATTGCTGCTCAGTGATTGAGGTTTCCCTGCCCTTCACCACTTTCAGATCGTGAGATTTTCCTGTTGCTGAGCCCCCTCCCCCACCTTACTCTATTCCTGGGTCTTCTCCCTCAGGTCCAAGCAGAAGTTCTCTGTCCCCTCTTAAAGCGCAGTCCTTCCCAGGAGACTCGGTCAGCCTCTGTTTCCCATCCTCCCGTCCATCCCCAGGGATTGTCCCTTCCTCAGGGGCCAGCAGGAGCCCCTGCCAGGGGACACGCTTTGAGGGCAGGGGCTGATGGGGACTCCATGGTGTCTGCTGCCTGCTCTGTCCTCCTTCTGTGAAAAGAGCTTCAGCTCCAGAAACACAGGCACCTCTGTTTACTGCGTCTGATGTCCCTCCTCCTTATGTGTTTACTGTCTTCTTGGGCAGGAGGCCCTCCATGGTAACACAGGCAAGGGGCTCTGGGCCCATGACCTACCCTTTCCCCCCCTCATTCCTGCCTTTCCTGTCCTCTGCTTTCTGGTTACCTTGGGTCTACAATTCTGTTCCCTGGGAACTGCTGCTGCTTCTGCACGTGCACATGCACACACACACACCCTGTTTGGACAAGGGCAAGCCTGGGGTGTCTGGTTTCTGGACATTCCCCACAGATCACTGTCAGGTGCACAGTAGCCCACCCCCAAGCGCCCTTTCATTCCCATCTGGCTTTCCATCTTAGGGCAGAAGCCTGGGGCTACATCAGGAATTCTTATCAGAGGGATGCCAAACTCACTGTGCAGTGGAATCACCTGTGAAACTTTATAAGGTTGTGTTGCTCAGGTGATGCCTTAGAAGTGCTGCCTCAGCAGCTGTCCAGCTAAGGTGGATGCCCAGGCAGGTTGAGACCCTGTGATGTGGGGGAAGGGTGGCCCCTCTTCCTCTCTTGTGCCCTAGGAGCATCTGCAGATTCTGTTGAAATGCAGATGATGCATCTACCAGCTCTCAGGGGACACTGATCACACTGGTCTGTGGTGCACTTTCATTGGCAAGGTTGACTGGGGACCCCTGCCCCTGAGAGGGTAACACCCACCCACCATCTTCTGTACCCTGGGTCTCTGGGTCTCTCAGCACAGCATAAAGAGTCCCAGGGGACCCCAAACCTTGGCATTATTTTTGTTTATGACACTAAAACCTAGCCAGGCATGGGTCTTCCTCATGTTCTCAAATGCTCTGGGAAGGTTGGATTTCCTCCTTGCGGGAAGATCACAGACTTGACTCTTGGGGTGAGAAGGGGCCGAGTGGGTCATGACTGGTGAGAAGGACCCCCTTCCATGTCCTTGGGGCTCTAGCCTGGCCACAGCTTCCAGGGACAGACGATCAGGACCTGGGGACCCCAGAGGGAATAGTTCCTAGACGAGTGAAGTGCGAATCCCTCTGTGTCCTGGGAGGAGAGGCGTGTGGTGGTGGGTTAGCTGGGGCTGAGGAACACTCACCCTGACTCACTCTGCAGTCAGGGAGGCTCAGTCCTGCCCGGGGCCGACATCACCTTGGATCCAGGCTCAAGGGTTCTGGGCCTGGTCAGGACCCTGGGCGAGAAGAAGAACAGGTGGTGCCAGGGAGCCCACAGTGGCAAATGGAGCTGCTCATAGCTGAGGTGAAGGTGGGTGTGGTCAGCGTCCTGGTCCTGAAGGAGCGCATCCTTTATACCTATGCACACCTGGACTCCCGATTTCATGAGGGTCAAGAACCCAGGTCCACGGGAGAGCCCTCAGTGCTGTTGGTGCCCATGTGTTTCCCAGCATCCCGTCTGTCTGGTTTCCTGTTCCGGTTCAGTTGATTTACTTCTGTCCCTGTGAGCTCTCCATGAGTGCTTCTTCTGTGTCAGCACTGGGCTTGGCCTGGGGACACCGCAGAGACAGGTCTCATGTGATCCCTGTGCTTGGAGCAGGGAGCCAGGCATATAGTCAGCTGTTACAGAAGAGACTAGTTAATGATAACTGAGAGGGAGTGTGACGGGAGGGCCTAGTGCGGTGGGAGCATGTACAGAGCCTGCCCCGGGAAAGGACCCGTCTGGCTGGACCTGAAGTGTGAGTGGGCCTGAGTGCATGTTTGCCGCGTTTAAGACAGAGGGGGCTGGGGAGGATGTAAGGTAAACGGAGGCAGCCTGGCTTCCTCACCCAGGTGTCTGGGGAACTAAGATAAGCAGTGTTCTCACAGCCTTGCGACTGGGCCTGGTAAGTGCTCCTACAGCCTTGAGTGGGCTCGGATGCGCAGAAGCTCACTCTGTTACACAACCTGTTTTCAGTATATAAGAGAGTTAGGGGCCATGCAGTGGGCCATGCTGCAACACAAGGGGGGGGAGAGGTGACATGCAGTGTGACTCGCAAGGGGACATGCAGCTTGCAGAATGAGTGGATTCGCCCACCTCTGAATAAAGGCATGTCAAGCATCCCCATGGCTCTGCGGCTTTTCTTCTGTCTGCCTGAATTTCGAGTGAACCTGCCTGGCCTTGAGAAGCTTGCGACAGAGGAGTTGTCTACGGAGAACTGGCCTTCGGTGGGCAGACGCTTGGCTGGTTGGAGGGGCTGAGAGTCTGGTGTGGGCAACTTGGAGAGTGAGGTGAACTCTGAACTCAGGGGTGCTGTGAGGGTCAGACCCTACTGGGCAGTGGCAGGGAGGGCAGGTCAGCAGCCCAGCGAGCAGGCTCCAGGCTGCGGAGTAGCTCTGCCGACCTCTGGTGGACAAGGAGGGAAGTGCAGCAGTCACCATGTCCTGCTCTGCATGTTTATTCATCTATCTGCACACATTTCGCGTGGGTCACACAGCATGTTAATACTCCATCGTGTTCCAGATTCATGAGTCCCAGTCTCTGTTGCTTCAAGAACTGTAATGCTCCTTTAATGTGATGTCACCAAGCCCAGAATTTCAGGACTGTACACTAGTTTGTTTTTTTTCCAGTAAGTTACATGGTGCATGTCCCCTGGTTGGAGTGGTGCATGTGACTGAAACGCTGAGCGGTGGATCTATAGGGAGGGGGAGGGGCAAAAGCCAGGGGTGTTGAGGGGAAGGTCTGTGTGAGAGGAGCAGAGAGGGCAGGATGGACGAGTCAACACCCCCACCCCCCACTCCCGGGGCCTGGTGTCCAAATCAGAAACTCTAATTCTGGGGATACGCAGCACCATACCTCTCTCCATGTCCCTGGGTCAGTGTAGGACTCAGCCCCCTCGGTCTATCCCACAGCCCAGAGCTCTGGTAGGACTGGACGGGCCTCATTCCCCTGGCCTCACACTTTAAAATGGCTAAGATAGTGAATTTTATGGTAAAACAAGCAAAACATTTAGGAGAGAAACCTACACTTACCTCGTATAGAACTTGCACCAGTATGACAGTAGGAGTGAATGTGAATGGCCATTTCTTCATGCTCTAAGCACTTCCATAGTAATTATGTGCAAGCAGAAGAAGTGTCCACTCATTTATCCAACTTTCCTTCCTTTATTCATTCCCGGAACAATTTTGACCAGTTTCCGGTGCCAGCCCCTTGTGGAGGAGTGGTGGGGCCATTGAGAAGCACAGCAAGTCTCGTCCTGCCTGCCTCTCGGGAACTCAGGGATCCACAGGACACATGACATGTGGACATGTCACAGCACAAAGGAGAGTCAGAGGTGGGAATTCAGAGAGGGCCCATTGTGTCCACCTGTGGAGGTTGAAATGACCTTGTGTCAAGATGGCCAATGAGGTTGGCTGCAAAGAAATGGAAGGAGCAGGTTCACGCAGAAAGGGGAGAGGGCGTCCCCTGTAGGGACCATGTGGGCAGACACAGGGAGGCAAGGGCAAGTCTTAATGGACCAAGAGTCAGCAGGTGCAGTGTATGTGGACTTGGGATGACAAGGAGCTGGGGAGAGGGAGGTCATGGGGAAGGTAAGAAGAAACAGATAGTGGCTTTTGTGAAGAGGTGATGTGTCTTTTGTGTGTCTTTCCTCCAGAGCCTGGACTGAAGAGAGCAGGAGGGCTCAAAACACTGGGGGAGGAGCTGAGAAGTTAGCCTGGCATGTGTTCACCACCCACGGTTGCTCTGCCCTTGCTCATATCTGTGTGGACATAGCTGACCCCACTTCCTGTTTTCCTGGGTCCCTACCTGTTTTGGCAAAGGGAGAAAGGCCGAAAGCTGCCCACGGCCCCTTGGTTCCAGGGCAGAGTGAGGACAGCCCAGCACTGTCCTGGGCTTGACAGGGGCTCTTGTGAATCTCAGCCTTTCCTGCTAATATAACCCCCATCACAACTTCTCTTCCCCAAGAAATAAGGTTGGGATGAGGGTTGGGATAATTTAGACAAAATATTTTCCCTGTGTACTCCAGGAAAGAATGGACCTGAAGTTTTAGGTGAATTTCTCTCCTTTTAAAAATCTTTATTTATATGTTTTAGAGGAAAGAGATTATAGATTATAAATAAATCTTTATTTAAAGATTATAGAAAGAGAGGAAGGAAGAAGGGAGAGAGAAATATCGGTTTGTTGTTCCACCCATTTATGCAGTCATTGGATGATAGTTTGTATGTGCCCTGACCCGGGATCAAACCCACAACCTTGGTGTATGGGAATGATGCTTCAACTGGTTGAGCTACCTGGTCATGGCTAGCTAAAAATTCCCATGAGCAGAAAAAGAGCAAATGGGGGAAGAATCCTCTTTATTCAGATCCTTGCGTCATGATCACAGGTGGGTAACAGGCCTGTTCACTTTCCCTGGAAGGCCCCTGCTTCCTAAAAAGAAGGACACGAAGCCTGGAAGTAAATTTTAAAGATTTAGATGTTTTTCTCAACTGGAGGTGGCATTTTGGCTCCATGAGTGACTTGATAGGCCTTCCAGAACTTAGCATGGAGTGAGAAATAATAAATGTGGTAAAGGCTTATCACTGTCTCACATAACAAGGAATTTCCCACCAAAAATACTTATGTCAGCTCCTCAGAAGAAACAAAAAAAATTATTTTTCTTCATAGCCCACACCTTCAACTGATAGAAGATTTTACTTGTTTACCTTTTGTCTCCCCAGTTTTAAAAAGTGAGCTCCATTAAAGAACTCACTGCTTTGATACCTAGGGCGCTCATCTAAGGCTTCGGGAACTGTATTCTTTCATCAAAAAGTCATCCTGCCTCTCAAGACCATCCCCACCTCTGGGAGAGTGGCTCCCTCTTCTTCCCCACCCCATTCCCCCAGCTCCAGTGACTCTGTCCCCCCAGGGTGGGCCCCCACGTCTATCCCACACCCAATTTGGAGTCAGCAGCCTCTCCTGAACACTTGCTCCCCTCCCTAGCGCCCCCAGTACTCTCCACCCTAAACCAGGACTCACACCTCAGCCTTTGTTCCTCAGACACCGACAGCCTGAGGCAGCCAAGTCTAGGGGGAGAATAAGCCAGCAAAGATTTTACATGCGGAGCCTGATGTTAGGTAGCTGTGGAAAGAGTAGGGGTTTGCTAAAAACTGCAGGGGTGGGCTTTTCTCCAGACTTAACATGGCATATTGCAATGACAGGAAGTTAAGGTGGGAGATGTTCATTTGTGCTTACAGGTAACTGGGACTGGATCCTGGGCTGGAGATGGAGCACGCACGGGGGTGGGGGCACCACAAAGTTTGGGGCCTGGCTATCCTAGCGAAGAAGCTGAGGTTCTGTGAGCAGTTTGGTCAGCCTTGTAAGTGCGCCCCCGCTCCCACCACCCCTGGGCCCTGCCTTCTTGTGGAAGGAGGTCCCTGAGCTCTGCCACAGAGACCCTTAGGACCACCTCTAGGGTCACACATGGACCCCACTTCTGTCTGCCCCCTGTTCCAGGGCACAGTCAGGAGCTCAGCAAGCAGATGGGGCTGTTGATGCCCAGACAGGGCCCCCCTGCAGGGTACATGATGGGCAGGTTTGGGGGAGGAGACTAGGGAGCCGTGTCTCTGAAAGGGGACCCCACAGGGAAGGGAGGGGACACCAGTCTCATCCCAGACAGGCCCTTTCTCCCCAGAACCAGCATGGGCAGAAGGAACCAGCCAGAACTCTGAACTAGGGGGAACCTCTCGAGCACAGAGGTCACCTGGAGTCTTCTGGACTCTAGCTCCTCAGTCCCTTCTCTTCAGAGGGTGTTTCGCATCCTCAAAGCCTAGGCCATTTGGAGGGATTTTCAATGCACTTAGGAAGTTGCTGGCATTGGGACTTCAAGGCCCTTGATTGCATAGGGACAGCTGTCGCAGGCGCAGGCTGCGAGCTCAGCCTCAGGCCTATGCGGGTGCCCTCTGTTCCTCGCGAGAGACCCTTGATGCCTGTGGCTGCCGTCCAAATAAAACTAAATGTGCTCTCTGGTCTTTTTAGTTTAAAATTTCAAAAAGTTTCTGATTGTTATTATATTATAGTTGTCCCAGTTTTTCCCTGTTTGCCCTCCTCTGCCCATTTAATTAAAAAAAAAGGACTGTGAAATGTCAAAAGGAAGATATTTTTAACATAGCATATCTGAACCAATTATAAAATACAACTAAAGTGTTTTTATTTGGGGAAAATATTTATTATTTTTTCATTGCTTTTACAAACAGTTTTAAAATAAAACATGTAGAAATTCCACAAATACAAAATATTAAATTTAATAGTCATTGCTGAGTAAAAAAAAAGTTTAATTAATTTAAAGTTTTCTTAATCTTAACTTTTTTCCTAGAGTATTTGTCGCAGCGGTTATAAAATATTTGCTGGCAAGACACTGAGGCTTCTTGTTAATTTGAAATGTAGAAAAATGCTTCGATCATTTCCCCTAGAATAAAGAAGAAATGATTTGGGGAAAATTATATTTCTTGGTGTTTTGGATGAAAAGAAAGGGGCCTGTGTTGTTTTAAAACCTCATGGGGACAAAATGCTCTGGCTGCCGACTCGAGGGTCAGAGCAATGGTCTGTGTGTGCTGGTCGCCGCTCTGTCCCATATTCTGTGGTGTGCACTTTGTAACGGCCGGGACATTCCCCCACAAGACTTCC
>PVJD01015146.1:0-26131 GCA_004026545.1 Mormoops blainvillei | reverse complement strand
GGTGGGGGGAAAATGTTGACATGGGGATGATGGAATGGGGTGCAAGGTGGAGGGGGCAACGGGGAGAAAAAGAAGAGACTATTGTAATAGCATAATCAATAAAATATACAAAAAAAAAAGCACACCTGTTTCCTGGGTTATTTTTTGCACTGGCTCTGCCAGCCCTTTCCCTCAGGTGACCATCCTTTGCATTGGGCTCAGGGCTACCCTTCACCCTGCTATCCCCCATCCTGGGGGCCTTCGCCGGACGACCCATCAAGCACTCCAACATTGACTCCTTGACCTCCTTATGTTCAGCCGCCTTCTCCTGCTTCCCTGGTCGCCCGCTCCTAGGCCAGTCGAGACCAGGTCAGCATCCACAGGTCCTGCCTTCCCCAAGTCACACATCCAAGAGTGTAATCCTCTGTTACTCTTTTGAGACACAAAGCCTGCTCTGAGTCCGCCCCCTTCTTCTTCCTTCTCTTTCTTATCCAGCTTAGATTCCACATTTGAGGGTTTTGGTAACACTCTTGGTCACAGATCACACAGTCAAGTGCTTGTAAGGGGAGTCTTACAGCAGGGTGGCTGGTGTCCCTCACTGTTCAGGACTACCAGTCCCCAGCAGGCCCTGACGCTGCCCCAGGGTTCCCCTTTGTCCTCAGTTCTGCTTACCTCTCACCTGTCCTGCACGCCAAGGCTCCCCACCACAGCATCCCTGCACTGGTTTCATTCCCCAGCGTCAGAGATAACAGAGGCTGCCAGAGAGCTTCAACCATTCACACCTCATCGCCACGCCCTCTGCTTTGTTTCTGCTTCTGTAGAGAAGCTGCTCTTGCCCCATAGATCCAACTTTCCTATTTAGGAGCCTTGCCCTGTAGGCTACACCTTTTTGCTTTTGCATACAGAGCCTGCCACTCTCCATGCATTTTTTCTGTCATGCTCTGGTCTTTCCCGTGAAGTAGTGTGGAGGAATGTTCCTTGGAGCCACCACGTCCCTGCACCTTCTGACCTATCCTGCTTCCCTTGCCTTCATGGACAATTTCTAAAAGATTTGCTTACATTAAACCCTCTCCATTTCTTCATTTCATGTTTACTTCTCCAATCAACTACACATTTTTTCACATTCAGCATTTTAAATTATTTCTTAGCATCTAGATGTCCTTGACTTATGGTGGCCTTCCTGCATTTAAAATTTTCCTGTTGTCTTCTTTTTAAATATTAAATGTACTAATTTTATACTTCTCTTTAGGTTGTTTTATTATTTCTATTTCTTTGGGAGTGAATTCTACAATTTGCTGCCTTTGTTTGACGGTATTTTCCCCTCAGTGTGTTATACAGTTTGGTTTTCCAGATCGTCTCTCATTTAAACTCTCCACAACAATTTGTTTAGTGATCGACTTCCCCTTTCCCCTCAAAATCCAATTTTAAAGTCTATGTGTGAAGTGCACTTTCTCTCTGTCTGAAGGCTTCTGATCTAAACAGGTTTCTTCCCACACACCCAACACAGAGCCGTGACACTGAGTGAGGACAACTGTGATACACAGTCTTGTTTGGTAAGGGGAGAATGGGAGGCCACGGCAGTCATATGTTTCTGACACCCTGCTAGGCACATGTCATCACGTCCTTGGTGAGTTCCCAGTCCTCGACCCTGGGGCAGAGGCTCCACGGCTCTTGGCCCCTCCCTCTGGGCTCCCAGTTCTGCCTTTTCTGCAAGAGTGGATTGTGGTTGCACCAGGTAGTGTTCTCTGCCTGCCTCCTGCCCATAGGAGCTTGGGGAACTCCAAAGCCTCTTTATTATGATCGTTTCAGTCTTTTTCAGTTAAGTATAATTCCTTTAAAAACTCCATGGGGTCTTCTGTATCAATTAATAACCTATTCCATTAGACAAAAGGCACATTCACAAATCTATGTGAGGGCAATCTTTCTCTGCCTTGGATGCCTGTGGGACCACACAGAATAATGTCCTCACAGGTGTTTGAAGCACTAATGTTTAGCTGAAAGGGTCTGTGCACCGTGTCCCTGAGACTCTTTTTGTTTAATGGAGAGGGTGCATATTTTGCCATGAATTATTCTGGCATCTTATCTTAGGGTATAACAGCTATGCCTTGAGTTCCATGAGGCTACAATTTCCTGGCAATGCTCTCGATTCGATCTTTGCCCCAAGGCCATGTCTTAATTGAGAACCTTTGCTAGCTGGTGAGACCATCCTGGACACTTTACCTTTTATGTGCCCTCTACTCAAAAACTAAATAGTTGTCATTAGTTCATCTCTCTCCTCTCATTTTAGCACAGGCAGCAAGAAGAAAGCAGGTGGCACTTTCAACATTCCACCCAGCATTTCCCTAATGAGATCACAGTGCGTGTTAGGTACATTTTCTCTGCCCCGTGTTACTACAGGCAACCATATAACAAGGGTTTCCTTTCTGGCTTCCAATAACATTTGCTCACTTCCCTTCAGGCCCTTCTGATAGCCTTATCAAAGCCATTTAAACTTTGGCCTGGCATCTGGTCTCAAAACCAGTGTCATGTGATCCAGGTTTTGTTTTGGCAGAACCTCATCTCCGAGGAACATATTCTGTTCTAGTTCTTTATTGCTACATAGCAAAACACCCCAACATTCAGTGACAAGAGCAACCACTTATTATGGTCACAGTCTGTAGTCAGGAATTCTGGAAGGGTGTGCGCGCTCCTCCCTGGGGCTGCTCCTGTGGCTGTGGTCAGAGGCAGGCTGGCTGCAGTCACCTGAGTGCCCTGCTGGGCTGGGCATCCAAAATGGCTCACCGAAACCTAGGAAAAGAGATGACGCTGGCTGCTACTCACAGGCATGGTGGCTGGGTTCCACGAGGCAGTATCCTGAGCAGAAGCATCTGGAAAGGAGTGAACCTAGAGACCAAGGCAGAAACTGCGGCCTTTCCTCACCTGGCCCTGGGAGTCATACCATGCTACCTTGGCAAGTGCTTTTCATTATGATGAAACCCATGACCAGTGCTAGATCAAGAGGAGAAGAATTAGACCACAGCTCTGCCATGATGCGGCCAGTGCTGCCCAAGGCTTCCGGAGCCACCAGGCAGCGCAGGTGGAGTTTCACATCTCTGTGTGTGACTGGATGGTAACGTCAGGTTTCTAACTGGACTCTGTACCTTGAAGGTCACAACTTTTACTTTCCCCCTAAAGTTTGTGATCTCAGCTACAAGCAGAGGGCTCAGGAAATGTCAAACATCCGATAAGTATTCGTTGAAGAGTGGATGGATATGCTTGGGAATACTTAGGAAAAAAGTTCTAAAAATGTTCCCCATGGTGTGTCCTCTTGCCACCATCTGCCTTCCGTTTCTCCGTGTCTGATTCACACCCCTGCACTCACTTTCTGTCCTGAGGGACCAGTTCACATCTCTGCTTCCCTCACTGATCCAGGTCTCCGTTGTCTGTATTCTTCCAGTGCTCAGTTCTGTGTCTGAAACTTTCGATAAACACTGGTTGAATAAATAATGAAAAAGTGACTGGCTAATATTAAATCTTCTTTCATTGATTCTTAGAGCTTTCTCTAAATAATAATGCTCTTTCTTCACATAAATTTTGGGCTATGGTAGAGAAAGGAGTTTCCCTATTTGCCTGTGGGTAAGTTAACTCTCAACAAGTTTTTCCTGTGAGTTGGAGTGTTGCCACCTACAGTGCTACACAAGTCCCTAAACCGTGGTGCCCTGGACAGTCCACTGTGCATGTTCACCTGGCTTCCTACTTGTCTAGCCATTTACCTACACATGTACACGTATGCATTTAGACCATATGGGCTTGTCTGTGTAATCTGTCTATCTGTCTATCTATCCCTATATCTGTATAATGGATATAGTACTATAGTGCTACACTGAGGGTCCCAGGGTTTCAAAAAAGTCCATTTCGAACTCTCATTATTTCATCTCAATTAATAATCTCTTTAAAATACTTTATCATAATTACTTCTAACACAGTTATTTCCCTTTTTTTGGCATATGAATGTCATGGTTGCACCTTCACTTTTACTAAGATTTCCAGCTATCTTTAAATATCTCTTTATTCCTAATTATAAAAACCTCAAGCTATAGTTGAAAGTTTTGTCTGTTCTCCTTGCGCTGTTTTGGAAACTTGCTTTTTCATGCAATAACAGTATCATCTACTGCCGAACTATTTTATAGAAAACTCTCATAAAGTCCTCCATCACCAGATTCTGACCAGTTGCTCTGTTGGAGTGGCTAAAGGATGGTTTATCTTCTTTACTTGTTTGTGGGTGAATGGGAGGAGGAGGAGGCAGAAATGGGAGATGCTGTTAAGAATGCTGTGATATTCGTTAATTATTATTGACATTCGAACCCAAAATTATCTTTAGGATCCAATTAAGTCACTGAACTTGGATCCAATATGGATGTCCTATTGTTAAAAATAAAATAATGTCCCCCTTTCCTACCCTCATTCTCACCGTAGACCTGAACTCTGGCTATCTTTCTCACATCTTTGTTTTAGATACACAATATTATATACATATCATTTATTTACAAGTATATAAATGTTATATATAATGTATGTTATATGTTCTTTTTTAACAAATCTATATATCATCTGAAATATGTATGATCTCTATTTATTTTATCTATAGCTATAGTTTTGTATATTATAAAATAATATAATGGAAACAGTGAAATTCCTCCTGCTTCCCTTCACTCCTGACATTTATACATTCAGTGTCTCTCCTGTTACATTGTTGTGAGTTATAAATGAGGTGTGTCTTCACTTTAAAGAAAAGAGCTAACTGCATTTAGCTCATGCATATAAAGTCGTATAACCGAAATATATACTAAGAAACATGAACTACTGGAGAATATTTGCCAACTGTGGTAACAGATATGGCCCTTGTAAGTCCTGCTTTCTTTAGTGATGGGGAGGTAAGGAAGTGTTTCACACTGAGGGTATGGGGAAAATGAAAAAAAAATACAATGATTTTCTCTCAAAGTGAAAGGTGTGCTTTAGCATTTTGTATTTATCCTTTTAAAAATATATAACTTGTGTTTCTATTAATAGGATATCAACAGCTGTAATTAGAACATTTTCTTATGTTTTTATGGTACATAAGTTTGATGACAAAGAATATATTTGTTTTTGTCTGAAGAAATGAATGCTAGAAAATCCCAAATCACATAATCACATAGTTCATGGATATGACATGGGGACAGGAAATACCCATCTTGTTCTCTATGTTATTGTGATCTCAACTCTTCTTTTTGGGTATAATGTGAACAGAACCATGCTTCCCGTCACCTCTCCAGGTATTTAGGGGGCCAGCTTGTAACATATAGCTAAGACCAAATTCTGTGTACTTCAAACAAGTACCCTTTCTAAGATAAACCAAATATCTGAAGAAAAAATATCTGGCCAAATTAGGTGAAAAATTATTGTTTGTAAATCTGAATCCCATGTAGTTCTTTATATCTATGCTCAACTCAGGTACTTTACACCTATATGTTGGTAGATTACATGTGTTTAAAAAGGGTGCATTTATCAAAAAGAAAATGAAAATAAATGTGCATAGAAAATGATGACATTATTATTTATAATAGTTATTTCTTCCCCACGAAAATAGGGCATGCTAGTCAAAACTCGACCTTGAAAAAGACACCAGCTAATCAATTTGGTAGTACTCCAAAAGATTAGATTTAAAAACATTTTTTTTAACTTCAGAGATACTGCAGTAGTGAAAAGAAATACGTATAGGTGCTTCCTTTTTACAAACCTTCCTAACGCCTTTACGGCTGGGAAGCTGTCAGCTGGCATTTCATTCGGGGCGAGCTCCACGGCAGGCATCTTGCATCCGCGTGGCTGGGGAAGCAGAGCCCTGCACATGGGTCCTCCCGGGACAGGCAATGGACCTGTACCGCGTCGTTGTCGCCCCGCGACTCTCTCCAGGCACGTGCAGTGTGGGCGCTGGGCCAACAGGTGGCAGAAACGCATTTGACTTGCTCCGCGTGCTCTTCTCCGCAGACCCGCCGCCTCCGCCCCGGACCCCTGCCTAAACCCAGCCCGGGGAACACGCTACCCTCGGCTCCTGTTGGGTCTGGGGTCCGGGATCCGGGGACAGGTTCGGGGTCAGAGCGGGGGTCGGGGTCCGGGGCGGACCGGCAGAAGAGCCCAGGCGCTTCTCCCAGAGATGCGCCCTCTGCTGGCAGCCCTTGGACTCGCCGGCCCAAGCCGGTGCCCTGCCCCTTGCCGGCCTGGTCTGCCAGGTGTGGAGCTGGACAGGTGTACGGGACTGGCAGAGGTTGGGTGGGAGCCAGACAGGACCTGGGCATTTCTTTGGTTGGGCCACGTTTGGGAAGAAATGCCCAGGCAGTGGGGCTGATTTTTAGCTGGGCAGGGACTGAAACTGGGCTGGGTAGGGGCTCAGCCCCAGGAATTTCCTTCAGGGACCCCACCAAGGACCAAGGCTCCAGAATCGGACGCTTCTCAATATTATTCTATTATTAATTATTGGAAGACTCAGTTAAACAGCTTCCCTAATCTCTTCCTGTATGTAGTAATGAGAGTGTTGAGAACATGGCCTTTCAGAAAAGCTGCTGCCCCCCCTTGTCCACCCCTTTTTTCCTGGACAGCTACTGTCTGAGCCAGTGTGGGTGGGAGGGAAGGCAGGCCTGTCACTCTGAGGTTCCAACTCACTGGAGAGGAGCCTCTCTTGAACCTGTTTTTAATGTGTCAAATCACAAAGTCACTTCCTGGCAATAAGGTGTGAAGGGGTTACAGCCTCCCTGGGGTCCTCCAGGAGTGTGTGCAGCTGGAGTGACAGCCCGCTTCCCCCACGCCAGGCATGCAGGCAGTGGGCCTGGGCGTCTGGTGCCCCATCCCGCGAGTTGTCATTTAGAGAGCCTCTGCTATGAATTTTACCCCACTGTTATCATTGTTAAAGATGACTAGAGTTTGGAAGGCACCTCATGGGTCACCGTGTCCCTCCCTCTGCCTGTCCCTGGAAGCTTGGCTTTGTGAGCGGTACCTTCAACCTTTCCAAATGCCGCAGGTCATATATTCATTTCCCCTGGGCCTATGCCCAGGGAGTTATTTTATCTAGTCTGGCCTAATGATGTTCTGATAAAGCAGGACTGAAATTTAGACTTGGTTCATTTTCTGGCTTATCGTCAGAAACACCTTAGATTTGCCCCTTAGTAGAACTCTGATGTCGTCCGTTTGCTCATGGGTAGTGAGCATTGCTGTGGTTCCTTGGGGAGAGAACCTTAGCTTTCCTGGAGCTGAGTGGAGCCCCCAACCTGGGCATGCGCACACCAGGCCCTGGGCACAGCAGCAGGCTGGACATCCTCCTGGAAGAAGGGAGGAGCTTTGTGGGCACTAAAGGGAGGGGTCAGCTCTCATTAGCCTCACATTGGAGTGCATAGGACCCAGGACACTCAAACCCCATCCTGTAGTTAGAAAGGAGCCCCTGCCATCTCCAATAGACTCTCCTGAGGATTACTCCCCAGGGCTGCTCCTGGCTTCCCTATGACCCCCACAGAATTGTCTTTCAAGCCTGACCAGGGCTGGGGGGCCCGGAGAGGACCTTTGACAGGAGCAGAGGTCATAATCCCTGATCACAAGACTGGGGAGGGGGCAGTTATTTTAGGGTGAAGGACATCTATGCAATAACCCTTCAGAGACTAAAAATATGACTCTTGATTTCATCTGCACCAAAATTGTAAGTACTTTTCACATTTTAACCCCAAAATTACCGAATCTGGGAAAAAAGTGGGTAAATGGAATTTAAAAAGGACAAAAAATAAAATATTTGAAATTTCATTTTTGCATCTATATTTCTGGGTTTTGAAGGACAGGAACTGCATGTGGTCCTTTGTGGGACTGTAGCTTAAGGCCCAAATGGCACTATGGCTAAGTGAATGTCTGTTGAGTGGTGACCGGCATCTGATTTTGACTAAGGGGGTGAATTTATGAGGTTGACATTTTAAGAAGTCAAAGTTTTAGCTCATTTCAAAACCAGTGGAATGTATCTAAAACTGTGTTGCCTTCTGGTGGCAGTTTGTCCAAACTGAAGTCTGACTTTGAAGTAGCAATGACCTTTTAAGAGTCCCTGGAAAATGCAAGGTGGTGCTTGGGGAAGGCACGCAGTCAATCTTTCTCCCTTTAATTGATACCATTTAAAAATGTTATGCAAAGACTAGAAGATTAATTGCCAATCATTTTCATAGACGTTGGTAAGGACAACACAAAAACCGAAGAGAAGGGACAGGAAACACCCAATCGAGAAAAGAATTCCAGATCACCCAGTACACCTTTAAAAACCTTCAGCCTCATGATGAGCAAAGATGTGCAAATTAATAAACCAAAAAAAGGGAAATACCGCATTTCCCCTAGGGTGTTGACACATATCCAGCATTTAATAGCTGTCGATGCTGGCAGCGGTACGGCGAGAAGGGCCCTTTTGTGAAGGGGTGGTCAGTGGATGTATCAATCAGTTCAACTTTAATAGGAGGCATGTTGGCATGTTTATCAAGTGCACTTTGTTTAATGGCTTTGACCCAGTGATTCCTCTTCTAGAAAAAGGGAAAAAACACAAGGAAACCAGAAAGTCACACAAGTAATCTCATCTCAGGATAATTTACAATAGGGTAAATCTAGGAACAGCCTTGCTTTTGTAAGAGCAGGGCAATGCCAAACTCCATTTACTGAGCCAGGTGATAAGTATCCCCAGTGACTGAGAAGATGTTTGCAAGGCTATTCAAAGACAGAGGACCATCAAGTGCTGCACCATTATGAGAAAAACAAGATAAGAAATTGTAAAAACAAGACATATATTTGCAAAATCTATCTATCTATCTTTTAGTAGTGATATCTTGGTGAGATTTAATGGATAATTTAAAAAGATTTATTATTTTATATATCCTGAATTTCCTAAAGATATGTTTTGCTTTTATAATCACAAAAGATAAAAAAGGTGTTTAACCATGGAACAATTTGCCCACCTTCATGCCCTGCCCTGGCAGCCTTCTTAGGAAATGCCGTGTTTTAATACTGCCGTTGATTCAGCTTCCTAAGCCACATGCCCGCATCTTTTCCCTGACGGGCAGTTCACAGAACCGCTCTGCAGCACCCAGAGCCCTGAAGGGCTCCTGCGCAGGCGGCCGCCCATCCCAGGACGCACTTGGGCTGTGAAGGTCGCTGCTGACTGCCATGGCTCAGAATGTGCCTCTGTGGCACAGGGGGCCCTGGGAATCGGTGGGCTCAATCGCCGAGCCTCAGTCCCATGTTACATTTTGGTGAGTCCTGACTTCGGTGGGGGGAGTACGAACAATGGTTGGGGGACTGGCTGCAGCTTGGCCGCCTGTGTTGAGATGCTCACCAAGAGGTCACCTTGGGAAGGAGGAAGACGAGCAAATGTACTTAGCTGATTTGCCAAAGGGGCCCTGTTTTAACATATGCTGCGGGTTATGTATATATTCACTTGTGCCCGTGTGTGTGAATGTAGGTGGTGCGATGAGACCCCTGAGCCTGGAATCAGAAAGCAAGCAACCCGAGAAACATGATTGCAGCGGGGAGACCACCGCTGCGGGCCAGTTCCATGGAGGGCACTCCCATCCGTGGAAAAGGAAGAGAAGACGGCTGCCATGGAGGTCTCCCTGGGTCTCTGCTGGCATCTCATCTGTGTTGCTATTTCCTGAGCTTCTCCATCTGGAATTTGGGGATAAGACCTGATTCTTGAGCTGCCTGTGAGTGAGGGACCGTGAGAGAAGACAGAGCCCAGTGCCTGGCTTCTTCTTCAGGCCCCATTGTCCCACAGTCCAAGGTCAGCGGCTTACAGCCCAGTTTCTCTGGTGGTCTGTAGGTTCCAGGAAGTCAGTGTCCATGTCCTGTTGGACTCTGTACCCCTGTTTCATAGCATGATACCTGACACACAGGAGCTGCTCTATAAATGTTTGTTGACAGCCCTGGCAGGCAGGCACCTTGTCCATCTCACTTGTTCTTGAACTCGCCAAGTCTACAAGTCCCCAGAATCATCCCCAACAGTGACTGCCCACTCCATCTGCTGCCTGCTCCATCTATGAAGGTTGCAGCAGGGAGCTTTCCCCTGACAACAACTATGGGCTCTCATCCTGAACTTCAATGGGAAAGTGAAGTACGAGCCAGGATAAAAACAAGCATGGGGTTTGGAAAAGGAATTGAGGTGCAGTTAAAGAAAGAGTGACATATACATGTGTTAATGTCTAACTGTGCTTTTTGTCCAATGGATTTTTAGTCACAAGACTTCCTTGGACCAGTCCCAGGTCCCTCCATGAGTCAGACAGCTTCTTTCACTAGACAGAGTAGCAGCCTAGCTCTGAAATGGCACTGCCGGGGCTCGGCCTGACTTGGCTGCTGACTGTGTACATGGCACTGGACACCTCTGAGCCTCAACGGGGAAATGCTAATACAGGATCATCTTCCCGTAAAGACTGGGCTGGTAACTGGAGTCAGCTGAACACAGTCAAGGAGTGGTGTTATAATAATAGATGCTTTAAACACTTCATCTCCATTTTAAACAAATAGAGGCACTAAACTGCCAATCTGTTAGTGTAGAATCCAGGTCTCTTCTTTGAATACCAGTTCATGAACTGGAGTTGAACAGAGTTTTCCTCCCCCTTTTTGTACATGCCGTGCATAGTACATTGACTTCAGTTTGTAGGCTGGGTTTCTCTCAAGTAGGTCAGTAACACAAAAACACTCATAAAACATCCTCAGTAAGAATTCTTGATTCCTAAAAGATTCCAGTTTTTATGGTTATTTTGTCCAATATTAATTTCATTGTAACAATTTCAAGTCACTTTTCTTGCTAGCATGTTTTCCCCAAGCATTTAATTTGGTTTTCATTAAAAAAAATAGCTCTTCACATACATCAGATTGTCTAACATTTAATTAATTTACATATTTAAGATAGAAATGTGAATGGCATTAACAAATTTTAGAAAAGCAAAATATGCCTTTGGAAAGCATGCAAACAAGCTATGAGGTGGTAGAATATAGACATATCCACGTGACAGTGCAGATTTCAGCTGAGACAGGGTCCTGGCCGTGGGGCGTGGGGGCAGGTGCTTTACAAAGGAAATGCAATCTAGATCTGAGAAACCGGCATGTGGAAATGAGCTAAGAAAGTATTGTGGTTGAATTGCGTCCAGAAATACATGCTGAGTCCTAACACTCCATACCTCAAAACATGGATTTATTTGAAAATAGGATCTGTACATAGGTAATGAAATTAAAATCAGCTCATTAAGATGAACTCCAATCCAATATAAGTGGTGTCCTTATAAGAAGAGGACATTTGGAGACAGAGGCAGACGTGCACAAGAGAAGATGATATGAAGAGACACAGGGAGAGGCCATGTGAAGGTGTAGGATGGAGTGATGTATGTACGAGGCAAAGAATGCCAAAAATGGCCACTAAGCTAAGAGAGAGGCATGGACTGGGCCCTCCCTCACAGCCTCAGAAGCAATCTACCTTGCCGACACTAGCCTGCAGAACTGGGAGAGAAGCCCACCGCTTCAGCGCTTCCTCTTTAGTCTTCAAGGCTCAGTTCTTGAGCTTGTTTTTTCTTGGTCTGTGTTCTTTCTTGCTTAAACATCTTATTCAGTCTTGTGGCTTAAATAACATCTGTAGACCAATGACCAACAGTTCCGATACCAGTTCAGGCCTTGCTCCCCAAACCCACATTCATATAACCAACTGCTTATTTGACACCCTTGCTTGTAGTTCTAATAAGCATCTCAAACCAAATATGCCAGCACTGAGCAGTTGATCTCTCCCTTAAACCTCTCTTTCAAGCAGAGTTAAGGGGGATACTTAGAGCCAGAACTGAAGTGTATGGAGGTTGGTGTCTCTCAGGAAAGCCCTCCTAACTCTGGAGCTTGGGTTTCCATTGTGATGATGTGAAGTCTGATGGTTGGGAAGCTGTGCCCAGGTGTGCCATGGTCCAGGAAATAGAACAGCTGGGCTTTGGAAGAGGGAGGACCTTCAGGGATCAAAAGGGAATTCTGAAAATACCTTTAATATTCTCAGAGAAAATTTAAGAAAACAGCTCAGCTTTCAAAAAAAGTCCTTTCAATAATCAAGAAGCAGGGAACTTAGGCTAGAACACAGTGACCATGGGCTTTGAACTTCCAAGAGAAAGTGATTTTCCACCAAGAATTATGTACCCGCTGAGGCAGACACCCTTTGCGTCCTCCCGCACTCTCTGCAGGCATCTTCCCTGAGCAGATTGGTGCTTTGTACCATGACATGTATACATATTTGCCGAAAGGTTTTCTATGGGTGATGGAGGCAACCTGTAGGTGCAAATTTCTAGGTAGTTAACTCTTCTGGGAGCAACTGTCACACAATGCGTGATAGAATTTTTCGGTTAATTACTCTAATCTCCTCTTGCCTTGAGCGAGATAACTTGGAGGATGTATTATTACACAATCTCCCAGAGGCCCTGTTTGCTCCCAGGGTAACCTGTACATTAAGGAACATCATGCTGCTTTATTTTATTGTTTCTTCCTCTTTTCTACCCTCTACAAGAGCTCTCTGGCATTACCTCCCAAACCAACTGCCTGTAGTTAATGCCTTGTCTCAGGCTCTCTTTCAGAGAACCCAGCCTTAGATACAAATCAAACTATCATTAACTATGAGAATAGTATAATAGAAGGCAAATGTGTAAACATTCATTGTTTGTGCCTCTTGCACCCACCTTTTCTTACATGAGTATGTGCTCCAGCAAAGTGATGAGGACATCAAGAATACAATCGAGAAATCTGGGAGTCAGCTCTGGAAGAACAGTAGATTCAACTCAGGACTCTGAGAAATTCCAGTCTCAGAATGATAAGCCTAGAGGGCAAAAAGCCCAGGAGAACACAAGAGTATAGGAGGAAAGTCCCTAGTGAGAAAAAATAATGATAATAGGAGATTTCACTGATTTGATAATGCCTTAAAAATATTAGCTCTCAAAGACTAGGTAAAAACAGTACATGTAAGAAAAGCAAGGCAATTAGAAACTCTAGGAAAACCAAAAAGCTATAAACAGAAGAAAATACAATTCATAATGTGTGATTCCACTTTGTGGTGAATAATATACAATGTCCACTATATAACTATGTTCACTAATTTTCTAAACGTTAGAATTAGTAAGATATAAATCAGAGAATAAATCATAATTATGGAATAGAATGCAAATGCTATCAAATTTGACAATATAAGTAAAATATAGAGAGAGTTTGGAAAGTGGAAGGAAGGGATGATGAGTCAATGGAACTATGAGGAGTGTCACAGTCTCATCTTATGAAGTAGGGAAGCAAAGATTCACTCAACAGTGGACATGGAAGTAGAATTCTGACTGTATGACCTAAAGGGACAAAAGCTATCAACACAGAAGCTAAATATTGTCAAATGTAGAGAGGGAGGGTTAAAATAAATGAGCTAAAGTCACACCTCCCATCATAGAAAGTCAACAGAAAATACCAAAAATCAATATTTAAATAAATTGTGCTATAAAGATATTAAGAGACATGGGGCTAAAAAATAAAAATAAAAACAAGCAATATACCACTAATAACAGGCATAATTAGAAGTGGCCTTTCCCAGGGAATGTCTGTTTGGGCTGTGGGTCTTTGTTGCTTTTTCTGCCCTTCAAATATGTTGTTTTTGTAATAATTGAAAAACAATTTAAAATTTGGGTAATCTAATAACCTACAAGTTATCTTTTTTTGTTTGTTTTCACTGTGCTATTCATTTTAAAGCTAAATGTACATTGTTTTTAATTGCCTGTCAGTCGGGGTTGCTCCTGCCACTGACCTTCGCTTGTGATGGATAATTGAGAACTGACTCTGTAAACGGACAAAGAGCTTAAAATAACTGACGCACAAGTGAATGACACATCATCACAATTGGATAACTAATTCCCAATACAGAATATTTTCATGATGACATTTCCCCAGTGACACCTGCTTTTCAATGACAAAGAGGTGTCTAAAAGGGGAGTAAGTGGCTAATGGCGTGGTTGGTGACATTGTCCTGCCCCATCTGCTGTCGCCCAGAGCCCCTGTGCTGGAGCCTGCCTGCTGTGTGGACCCTGCCTCTTCATGCCACAACTTTACATAATTAAACCTGACCAGAATCACCCTCATTATAACCACATCTCCTGATAATTTCCAAATTACTTGGCTCCCCAGAATCCTGGAGTAACAAGGAAGTCCTGTTCTATATTTGGTTTCTAACAAATGAGGCACTTTTCCCAACCTGCAGAAATAGACAAATAAAAGGCACTGACACAAATCAATCCAAAAGCAGAGGTTACAAGAAATAATTGAGAAAAGCCCTGTGCTTCTAATTTTGTGGTGTGAATCTTAATGGCATACACCAGCACCTATATAACTTTGTAATTTGAGTTAGTGAGATCTCTGAGGTGATTAATTGGGTGGAAAAACTATTTTTTTCATCACTGGTAGCAAAGTGCTTGCAAAGTTACAGAACTAGTAACTGGAAAATAACTTCCAGTTCCTTCAGTACCATTGCCCCTTTCCGAATCAGGGATATCAGGGCCCACGGAGGTGAAATAAATCGGTCTTCTACCCCCATTTCTGTGACGGTGTGCCAGTCTTTATGTCACTGCAGCTGCTCTGAACTTTACTACTTGTTTAAAAATTGTATTGTTAGGGAGTCAGAGCAGACATAAAAAAGGTTGATGCTTTTAAGTTATGCCCCTTCAAGCAGTTTAGCAATCATAATTCTTGTAATGCAAAGGGTTTTTTCCCTGCTACATGGTGTTTTGTATAAGAATGATGAACAGAAAATTAGATACGTTATAAAGCCAGAGAATACATTTCTTGAGGAGACAATGTTGCCAAGGTGGAATACACATAGGCCCTGAGGTCAGGCAGCTCCACCACCCACCAGCCCTTGGCTTTGGGCAAGGGTCACCTCTTTAAGTTTCATGTTGTGAGGGCCAAGTTAGATGATGCTGGAAGACAGCTCCTGAGGTCCCCAGCACTTAAAGGGAGGTGAAAAGGTGATCACTGAATATTCGAGAATTCTGTGCACGTTTACAGAGAGAGGAAAGCCCATTCAGCATCCTGTCACCCACAGTGGCTGCAGGGTCATGTTTTTCCCCAGCCCCTGGCCACCTCAGAAGGTACTGAGTCTAACACCCGGGCAGACTTCGAGAGACAGGAAGACCGGGATGCTACGTTCTTGCGAAGTGCCTTGCTGAACACTATCCCTGGCGCCTAGATGAGACGTCCAGTGAGAAATGGGCACGTGGAGGCGTAAACACTGAGGCCAGGCAGGTGCACCCTGGATCTGATATGGAACAACTGAAGCTGGGTCGATCCTTGTTCTGTTGATACAACATGGCAAGGGGTAGCATGGGGGCTGTCAGGTCACCCACCTACTGTGCTTGGTGAGCAGCTGGGCTCCCTGGCACTGCCCTTCTTCCTGAAAACAACACACACACTTTTAGAAGAATAACAGGATGAATCTGCTTATGTAGTTATAAGCCACCTCCTGCTCCTGCAAAAGATGTGACAACAGTTCAGCAAATAGAAGACCCCTCCTGGTCCACCTGCATCATGAAACACAAATTCTGTGATGTTACCAAGTTCCGGAAAGGGCCCTCTCCTCACCATTTTATTGCTAGAAAGAATTATTACTTTTTTTTAAATCATGGAAGGGATACATGCTTCTTACAGAAAACAGAGAAAACACAAAAGTTACTGGAACCAACATGTTTTAAAGAAATATTTACCTCTGGCATCCCTCAGATTTGTCTTATAAGAGTTTAGCATCAAAGTTATGGAACCATTGTGAAGTAATTTGGGAAACATTCTTTTCCCCTGATTCTTCCAAGAGTGGGATTTCTGTGTCCCCTAAAAGCTTGAAATATTTCAACAGGAAAAAATGCACAATGGTTTATTTCTTTTTTTAAATAATGAAAACATTTAAATATTTATATTTTCTTTGAATTCACCTTTTCGCCACATCCTATTCATTTTTGTGAGGTTGGGGGTTCTCATTTTATTTTTTAAATTAGTCTTTAATTGAAGTCTTTATTTTCTCTTTGGATAGTGATTTAAGGTTTTGCTCTTTGAGTTTATAACTTGTTTTTATTTTAAACGCCTGTTATTTGTGTCTGATTGTCTGTCCTTACAGTCTGGTGCAGGCACATCGTCCAACAAATTCCTTAAGGATTTCTTTGAAAACAAGCATTCGATTATTTTCTATAAACTTCTGATTGTTATTCTAAGTGATGGAGAAGTCTTTGTCTTTAGAAGGCAGTTTGCCGTGTAGATGCGAATTTACGATTTACTTATTGTGTTTCTCAGAGCCCATTGTTTTCTCTACTTGATCTATTGAAGGCTGAGAAATGTGTTCACCTCTGGAAACTCTTATGATATAATTTAAAATTTCTCTTTGTATTTCTAACCATTTTCTTACTGCAATATCTAGCTCACAAGGTTTGTGACAACTATTTCTTCACTGTGTACTGTACTGTCCTGTCAGTTTCAAAGTTCCTCTTTAGCTCTTGGGTACTTTTTGAGCCTGCTCTTGACTCTGGTGACAGTTAATAGCGATACCTAGGTGGGGAGACTGGATGACTGCCCCAGTTTCCCACTCTCCTTGAGATGGAATTGTTCCTTCTACACCCGTGGCAGCGCCACCTCCAGTGGCTCCCACGAGGGTTTATGGAGACACTTCTGGGCCCGTCAACTTGGGTTTGGCCTTGGCCTTGTGATGAGCTCTGGGTGCTGGATGTTAGAGCTGAAGTCTGTGCCTCGGAGGGATCTCACTCTGTAGCCTGAAACAGAGGCCCCAGCTGGAGGGAAAAGCCAGAGCAAGGGATGCATGTTAGTATTTCAAACTGCTAAAATTTTAAGGTTGTTTAAGCAGTATTATGTCAGCAAAAGTCTGATTAAGACATGATACTTTCATATTATGTCAAGGACCTTCGCACCAGACTGCCTAAATATTTAGATAGGTTTGTGTTGTTAGGGAAGTAAACTCCCACAGATTTGGAACTTGCGGAAAAGAACCCCAGGAACACTGAATTTTTGGATATACTGTTTCAGATTTTAAGAAATTTTCACAAACTATGTTTACATGAAACTTTTAAAGAAAATCAGTTGGTTGCATTACACTAACAAAAGGAAAATGGAAGGGTGATTCCTCTAACTTGAAGGCTTACAAATGGAAAAGCGATGGTTAAAATCAGACTTAAATCCATAAAGAAATCGAGGATTTTAAATTCTTAACTGTTATACATGTATATGCATATATTAAAACTCACCTTAGACCAAGCAGCTGAAAACATTAAGTTTCCTGCATGGTAGCCACACGGGGAACAGCATGTCCCTGTGCAGCCGCTCGAAAGAAGCCCGTGTGCGTGCGGGGACCGAAGCGCCCAGTGGTCCAGGTCTTTGTACGTTCAGTATAATTCTGTACCCCGTTGAGGTAGAAAGCGCAGTGTGGCTGTGGGAAGTGGGCTCTTTAACTGCCTGTGTCTCTGTTTATATGACATCGGACATTTCCATGCAAGCGCCCACCCGGTCATTAGCAGTGGTTACGTCTGGTTGTGGTGGATGAGCGTGGCGACTTTTACTTTTCCCTTTATGACATATGTATTGTATTTTAGCTTTTAAAAACACTTCCATAGGCATTTCTCTAATTTTTTTAGGTTTAATAAAACATTTTACAGATCAAAATAACTGATTTACTTCCACGTAAATTATTTCTACTTCCCACTTTGGTCCTGTCCCCACTTTTCCTCTCGTCAAATAATACCCTGCATTTTAAACCTATCTCTAAATTTAAAAAAAAAAAAAGACTTCCTGCTTATGTGCTAGACCATGCAATTTACCACCTGAATTACGATATTTTTAAAGGTGAGAGATTAATAATGTCTTTGGAGCATGTGTCTGAAAGAATAGAACAGATTAGTAGAAACAGGTGCAGATGAAGCTGGATTTAAGTCCCAAGGGCTCTGTCCCGGTGGCCGTGCTCACAGGCTCCACATGCACCTGCAGCCAACACCTGGGAGAGCTGCAAGGAAGGAGTGTGGGTGTCAGCTCCTTTCGTGACTTTCTCAGCAACATGTTCCAGTTGATTAAAGGAACAGGAGCCGGAAAAGAGTTGAAATGGCCTGCTTTGTCTCATGTGACAGTCATGGCCCCTCAGAGTGTCATAAGCTCCAAAGAGCGGGTGGTGCGCATGCCCGGAAATCAGAAGTTGGTGCCTGATTGGGTGCAGGCATCCTTTCCACCCTGGTTGTGGGTGGTGACCATGGGCAGGGATGCTGGCCAGCAGTCAGTGAAATCAGAGCTCATGTGGAGTGTGAGGGCCCTTTTAACAAGAGAATAAAAACCTCTTAGCATGGGGAGAGCTTGTTATATTTCCCTGACGTAAAAATTATTAGCAGACAGTCATTGGGTCGCAGCTGGGAGTCCCAGGCTTCAGCCAGGCTCTGGGTTAAATTAGTGGCTGATTTGCAGATGAAATGTGCTTAATTTGTATCAGCAAATTTCAGAATCTGTGGTGGCGATCCAATAGAGATAAACCACTTGTAGAAACCACCTCCTTCCTTCCCTGGTTTCCTGATATTTTATATTGCCATTTTCTTTCTTTAAAAAAAAATATTTTATTTATTTATTTTTAGAGAGAGGGGAAGGGATGGAGAAAGAGAGGGAGAGAAACATCAATGTGTGGTTGCCTCTCATGTGTCCCTTACTGGGGACCTGGCCTGCAACCAGACCTGTGCCCTGACTGGGAATCGAACTGGTGATGGTTTGGTTTGCAGGCTGGCACTCAGTCCACTGAACCACACCAGCCAGGTCTTGCCATTTACTTTCTGACTCTGGTCCAGGTTGACTATTTAGAGTCATTAATGTTTCATACAGGATTTGTCAACAGAAGCCCCAAAGTAATGTGTTTGAGTTCACCTTAAAACCGCCAAAAAGAAGGCCTTGTGCTGATTTGCAGTTTATGAAAGGTTTACTCTTAGGCGACACTGTGGCTTAATCCACCTTGTGTTTATCAAAACAAGAGAGAATCTGCCACACTATGTGAACAAGAGGCAAACTGTCGGTGTCACGTTCACTTGTAAATAATTTTAATTTCAAGTACTTAACTACATGATTTTCATTTGACCTATTTTTCCTTCTCTGTTTTGTGACTGGGAAACTATTACTTCAAACTGGTTGAGTCTCTTGTGCAGTCGCGTGCCACCCTTAATCATTCATAATTGCTTTTACAACTCAGGCAAGTTCTAGAAGACAAGTGAGGCGTGAGCACTTTCAGATGGGGTCTCCATTTGTTCCCCAGGAGGCCTACGCACTCACTGCAACAAGGAGCCGCTGGGTTTTTTGGCTCCTCACAATTGGCTTTGGTTTCACACCCTTCGCTTCTGCCTTTTTGAGTATTTCTCCCATTTGCTTCTCAGTCATTTCCTTTGACTGTAGGGACAGTCGAGTGAAGTCACTTCCCTAGACATGAAATGAACCATTGGTTCTTAGCAAAAGTCAGTGAAAAAACAAATTCGAGATAGTAATAACATGAGCCCAGTCAGACATTGATATGAAAATAATAATCACTGACAGATTTATTTTTAAAATCTAATAATATAAGAGATATAAAATATTAAAAGTGATATGTCATAGTCAAGCATGAAACAAGGAAGAATAATTATCATCTTATGATTTTTATTATGAGTAATAATTTTTAAAAGACTTTTCTCTTAATAAAACTGTCATTATGCAAAAATATGGACAAATGCTAGGCTTTGGGATGTAAGACAGGGAAATTGTATGCGTGTTGTGAAGGCTTTATATAAATCTCTTATCTGGAATAAACATTAATTAATGTAGGAAAATATAGTATATTGTTCAAATAATCAAATGATTAGTGTTAATGAAAAATGTAAGCAAACCCTTGTGAATTAATGTGCTAAATGTTCTCTTTGTCTGTGATGTTTATAAATCAGGGAGAGATGCAACTGGCAGCACATACTTCTGACACCTGGTCAGCAAAAGCCTCTACCAGTTCCTGGCTTCGCCTGCTAATCAAGTGGACATTTAACTCCCATGAAGGAGAACTAAAAATTCTGTCAATTGTCTCTTAATAATTTTGCTAGAAAACTGACCAGGGAAATCCAAGAGAGGAAAATATCTTTTGTAGAATATTGTAACCCAAAATAAGTGGCATGTGCCAAACTTTGGAATGACTGTCATTGGAAAAACTTACTGACTGGTTTTCAAAATCACACATGAATTTCACTATATGAAGTTAGAGAAAAAGAGATTCCATAGAAATATGATCCCAAATGATCTGTTTTCTAACACTCCTACCCCTTCTGCATGAAAGTGAAAATGGTCAAGCTGGCTCAGAGGAATGAAAATGTGAAGGAAGTGGGTGTGGAGGAGCAGGGTTATTCACTCAAACATGTCCCAGGCCCACCCTCAGTAAATAAACCCAGGAGAGAGCAGAGAATCCACTGTTGAACCCTGCATTTCCTTCTCCTTGAGTATTCTTTGCAGGGTGATCAAATGGATCAGGCTTCTTAGGCAGTAGGTTTATCTCTGTCTTCTTTTCACACGTTGTATTGTTTTCAGTCTTCTCTCTACTGAGGTGGGGGGGGCTGGGTATCACCTTGTTTTAAGCAAAGATGGGGCAACAATGATAGGACACTCTCTCCACCTGTCTTTGGGTGTCACCCCTCTCTGAACTGTGCTGGCTGGTGACAGGAAGAACCTTGGTGTTTATAATCTGTCTCCTGGGACAGTGTCCTTCACTCCTTCGGGGCATGCTGTCCTCTAATTGTCACTTCCCACTTGCTTGTCCTCTGGCCCACACTCCTTCGTGCCCTGCTCATTGTCATCTTTCCTTTCATGGTGCCTCCCTTGGTGCCTTGACATCTGAGAGAAGAAATGGGGGCCCCAATGTTGTGAATGGGTGTTGGTTTAAATGGCACATATCAGTGTTAACCAAGGCTCAGGAAACCCCGCTGGTTTTTGCACACCCTGATGACAGTTATTTCAGGTATGAGATAAACCTCTGGGGACCCTTTGGGGAGGGCCCTCCTTTGTTCCTGGGAACTCATCAACATTCCTGACACACGTCTCTTCTCAGCCCAGAGAAATGGCCAGTCACCTTCCCAGGGCCCGTGCCGTTCCCTGGCCTTCTGTCCATCTATCTTTCTGAATACCTGCCCGGATAGCACTCAGTGCAGAGAAGCGCTGCCTCCTAGAGCTTAAGGGCTTTCTCAGAGCCCAGGCTTGGGCCTCTGGACCCTGACTCTTCAGTCCATGTGGGAATCAGGTTGGACATGTGACTGTGTTTGTTTTGAGTTTAAGTGTAATGTGCTTTGTACCACTATCCCCTTTTACCGCTAAGTGTAGACCTAGGTGGTGGGCAACAAAAGAGAGATCATTGTGGGAGAGACAGGAAATGGTCAGCACAGAGAAGCTCGGTAGTTGGTTCTCCCTCCTGAGAGCAATTATAAACCCTTCCAAAACAAATTTTAAAACCACCCACTCTTCAAAGGCAGCAGGGAGCGAAAGAAAATAGGAGCACGCAGTGTGACTGACCCTCGCAAGGAGGAGGAATGGCAGGGTGTGATTCATGGTTATTTGGATCTAACATGAGGGAATCCAGTTCTGCACAGCATGGGGCCCCTGGAGCTCAAGAGAAGGCCCCAGGCTGGCTGATCAGGAGTCCGGAGACAACTTTGGGAGTGCGAGATTCTAAAAAGAAAAGAGGAAATCTCTAAAGGAGGGGTCACTAAAAGGGAATCCAAAGCTGCTTTAGGTGTGCAGAAGCAGGTGGCTCACTGTCAGACTCTCAGGGATGGAGGGACTCCAAGGATCCCAGCAAAAAGCGACAGTGGCAAGACTGGAAGAAGTAGGTGGAGGATTTGGTGGCTGTCCACTGAAAGCGGGACAGAGTTGGAGATGTGACGTCAAATATCTGCTGGAAAACATGGCATCAACTATCAGAGAAGATCACAGAATCCTGAGTCTCTACAGTGTGTGGTTTACCATGTCCAGCATTAATAAGAAAAAAATGCATGTGTGAGAAACAGGAAACACGCAGGTTGTGGAAACTAAACATGAGATGTGCCAGACATGGGAATGAACCAGAGGTAACTTTAAAACAACTGCTAAATATATGATTTAGGACTTATGGGAAAATGTGGTCATATGGAAAAAAGAAATGTGACGATCTAGAAGCTTAGTGGAGAAAGGGAGTTTTAGAGATGAGTGAAGTGGAAATGCCAGAACTGACATGTATATAATACTAAAAATGAAAAGTTCACTCAGTAGGCTTGGAAGCTATGGGAGATGGCACAATCAACACCATGGAACTTCTACACCCATCAGTGGAAAGGACCCACCTGGAGACCTGTGGGACAGACATTAACCAATAACAAACAATGCCCTGTGGACACTACCAGTCAGTTTACATGTGGCACTAGATTCCCAACAGAAGACAGAGAATTAACATGAATTAAAAAAATAATGACCAAAACTATATCTAAATACAGTTTTAAAATACCTATAAACTTACAGATCCAATAGTCCAGCACACCTCATGCAGCATAAATCAAAAGAAAGCCACGCTAAAGCACAACACAATCAAACTGCTGAAAACCGAAGAAAGAGAAAACAACTTGAAAGTGCACAGATTTAAAAGATACACCATTAGTTTTCTGTCGTTACCAGAATGAATCACCATGTCAGTGAACAGCAGCACGAAACAATAAAAATTTATTATCTTGCACTTCTACACGTCAGAAGTTCCACACAGGCCTCGCCTGGCTAAAGTCAAGGCGTCTACACCTGTGTCTCTTCCTCAGGCTCTTGGAGGACCTGTTTCTCTCCTCATCTGCAACTTTGGCAGGTGCTGCGTTATAGGACTGTTTTGTTGTTGGTTGACAGATGAGGACCTACCATCTACCAGGGGCCACCTGCCTTCCTTGGCTCGGGGCACTTGTCCTAACTTCAAAGTCAGCTTTGTGGGTTGAATTCCTCTCTTATTTCGAATCTCTCCTTTTTCTTCAATGTCATCTCTCTGATTTACTCTTCTATCTCTTCCACTCTTAAGGGCTCATGTGATGAGTTGGGCTGACCAAGCAAATCCAGGGTAATCGCTCTTTTTTTGACTGGTAGATTAGCAACCTGAATTCCAACTGCAAATTGATTCCCATGTGCCAGGTAGTATCACAGTCACAGGTTCTGGGGATTAGAATGAGGATGTAGACATCTTTGTATTATTCTGTCCTACAGTATGTTGCACACATATGACAATTGATTTCAAATCCAAGAAGGAACTAGAAGACAATGGAACAGCAGTTATCCCTCTGGTTTTCTATTCCCTGCTGTCTTCATGAAGGAAACTTAGCCGCACGACCTTTAGCAAGTGATGTAGGGACACTACCTGTCAGCTTAACATATGTGATACTGGATCTTCCTTGATTTTTCTCTATTGTTTTTCTGTTTTTAATTTCATTGGTTTCTTTTCTTATCTTTATGACTTCCTTCTGCTTGCTCTGAGTTTATTTTGCTTTTCTTTATTTAGAAAACTTATATTAGCTAGAACTTATATTATAAATTTGAGAAGTGAGAACTTATATTATTAATTTGAGACTTTTCTTCTGTTTTAATATATGCTTCATTGCTATAACATTTCCTCTCAGCACTGCGTTAACTGTTTTCCACAAATTTTGGTTATTTGTACTTTTATTTTTATTTATTTTAATTTTTCAAAAAGAGTTCTTGAACGCCAGTTTGTGAAAAGCATGATATAACATGAATAAATGAGATTTAACCCAATAATGCAAGGTTGGTTTTCATTAAAAAAGGCAATTATATAATTCACCATCCTAAAAGAATAAAGGAGACAAGGCAGATGACCTTCTCAATAGAAGCAGAAAAAAAAAACACTTTGTAAAATTCAGTACTTATTCATGTTATAAACACTCAGCAAACTAGGAATAGAAAGGAAATTCCTCAATATGATGAAGGGCACTTGTAAAATAAAAACACATCACAATTAATGGCAAAACAGCAATCGCTGCCTCTCTGAAACCAGGAACAAGGTAGAAGTGTCTGTTTTCACCACTACGGATGCTACTGGATTCCAAGTAATGCAAAGCAATAATGATCAGAAAGTAAGGAATTAGTTTAAGGATAGAAAAAAAGAATCAATGCAACAGAGTAGTAAGTCTAGAAATAGATCCACACGAATATGTAGTCTATTTTGGACAAAGGTGCTGATGTCATTCAGTGGCGTTGGACTAATGGGATATCTATATGGGTAAAAATAAGATGAATTTTACTTCAAAGCATACCCGAACATTAACTTGAGATTGCTCACAGGACTATACTTAAAAGCTATGTAATCTCCAGAAGAAAATTTAGGAGAATATCTTTATGACCTGAGTGTATAAAAAGATTTTCAAGAAAGAACAGCAAAAGCAAGAGACAGAAAAGAAAACTGTGCAGAATTATAGTACATCAAAGTAAAAATTATAACTTATCAAAATAAATTATAGAGAAAATCAATAGTCAAACCAGAGACTGGGAGAAATATTTGTATAATGCTATCTGATAAGAGACTAGTATCCGTAACATATAAGGAATTTCCACAACACAACAATAAAAGACAAATAACACAATAAAAAAAGACAAACAGCTTGAAATGACACTGCATAATAATCATTTGGACAATAATTACATGAAAAATATTTAATATCAGTTTTTAAAAATCAGGGATGTACAAATTATAACCGTAATAAGATAACACCACACAGACTTTAGAATAGTGAAAACTTAAAAAAAGACAATAATAAATGAAGGAGCAGCTCACTCACGCAACGCTCGTCACAGTTTTGAAATGTATAGGCTGTTGGGAAAATATTTTGGCAGTTCTTGCTAAAACTAACCCTGCAATTACTTGTGACTTAGCAATTACACTGTTAGTTATTTACTCACAAGAAAGACAAGTTTATTTTGAAAAAAGGACTTGCACGCAAATGTTCACAGCAGCTTTACTTGTAATAACCACTAAGTAGAAACACTCCAAATGTTTATAAAGAGATTTGTGGATAAACAAATTATGTATATTCATATTAAGGAATAAAAAAATAGGAAAAAGTAACAAACTATTTACACACGTGACATTAGGCTGAGAAAAAGAAGCAGAGACAAAAGAGCACAGATTTTAGGAATTTATCTTATGAAGTTCATGGACAGGTAACACTAATCTATGTTGACAAAAAACAAAAAACAAACCTAAAACCAGAAAAGTTTATTTTGTGGTCGGAAGGGCTAACTGTGAGACATATAAGAGAATCTCTGGAGGTGATGGAATGTTTCATGTTTTTCTGGGTTACATGGGCATGCATCTGTCAAACCCCATCAAATTGTACACCTAGAATCTATGCATTTCACTCTATGTAAATTGTAACTAAGAACAGAAAATCTGCAAATATTGAACTCTGGTTACGGGCTTGCTTTTATCACTTTTGTGAGTTAGCACATCTGAAACTCCTTTCTGTGTATTCCAGGGCTCAGCAAATGAGTATCTTGAGGACAATGGGAGTCAGTGTTGCTCAATGGTGAAGAGAGTTCCATGTATCAAAAAGGGGAAGACTAGAATGTTCCTTGTGCTTTTGGATTGGAATTAGAGGTATTATCAGCAAACTTATGGTTTGGTTTTTGGTGATGGAGAAACAGATATGTATTTATACCTTTCTGTCTCTGTCTCTGTCTCTGTCTCTGTGTCCATCTGTGTATCTGCGTCTATGTCTTTCCTAGCTCTGTTTCCTGAGAGAGTCTAAAAGTGATGACCCATAGGAGCAGTGAACACACTATCACCCAGATCTTGGTTTCTAACTACCTTTCTCCTCTGAAAGGAAACAGGGCACCTGAAGAACAGACTGATCTGGGCTGAGGCAGGGAAAACCTAGGGCATTTCATTCTCCAGAAAGTAAGAAATTACCTAAAAAATTCCAAGGTCTCCGCCAATCACGTGTTACTTTATAACAAATAATTTTATTTTATTTTATTTTGCATTTTTTATTGTTGTTCAAGTAGAGTTGTCTCCATTTTTCCCACCACCACCACTTTCTCCTGCCCC
>PVJD01015145.1:13455-26240 GCA_004026545.1 Mormoops blainvillei | reverse complement strand
ACGAAAAGTGGCACTGGGGGCCAGGAATCCCAGGTGACATCAGAGGAAGGGGCACCTTTATGTAATGTGTCCCCAGAGGAGGCACCCTCTGCCAATCATCAGGCAGGGCTGGGCGCCAAAAAGGTGGCTTTCGGGATGTGCCACCCCACAGCGGTGTCTTCCTTAAATCAGCTGCCAGCCTGAAGGGGGTCCTTTACGGTGCGCCTTTTGAAAATAGCACAAAGGTGCCCACTGAGTGCGAGAATTACACAAAAGAGCTGCTCCACTGGTCTGATGAGGCCCTGCATGGCTTGGTTTGCTACCACGCGTCTTACGCCCAACCCCAACTTGGTTCGGTGCCACGTGCCTTGTACACCTACACGGCCAATCTAGAGTCACACTGCTTAGGTTCGAATCCCAAACGTGTGGCCGTGAGGGCGGTACTTCACGCCACCCCGTGCCTCCCCTTCCCCGTCTCTGAGGACGATCCTGCAGTCACTCTGTGGATTAAATAGCAGGCACTTAGCGGGGTGCCCGTCACAAAGTCAGTAAGTGCCCCCAAACTCCTGACTATTATTATTGTTTTCGAGAACCTGCTTCTGAAATAAGCTTTAACACGTACAAGCAGTGTTGAAGCGAGGCCTGCAGAATGAGGTTGACTGTCTTACCGCTCGAGTCTGTTTCCGAATCAGAGTCGCTGTCACTGTCGTCAGAATACTTCTTGTGTTTTCTTTTCGATGATTTTTTCTTTCTTCTTTTCTTGGACCTCTCTTTTGAATGACTAGCTTTCTTCTTCTTCTTCTTCTTTTCCTCTACATAAAATACAAGTAAAAACTAACTTCTAAAGAAGTGTTTCTGAGTATCGTTTTATTATATTTGAAATACTAACAAGGTAAAGATGATGGGTAAAATGAGTAAAAGCAAAGTTTAATATTCAATTATTTATAAACTTATTTTAACTTGCTAATATTAAAAGCTCTGTATTTTAAAAATACCTTCTGAATTAGGAGGTGAAGGGATGTTTTCCTTTGAAACTTCATCCTCTGCTGGTGTATGTTCATCAGAGCTGAATTTAAAGAAGATGGTTAAACAAATTAGAAATATGAACCATGGAATAGAAAAATGGAGAATTAAAATTTTTCAGTAATGACAGTGATTGCCCAAGAACCATTAAAAGCAAACACTGAAATAACTTTGTAAGAGTACACCTCAATATTGTACCACCTTCATAATATCACAATCATTTACACTTGCATAATACTTTAGAGCTTACAAAGTGCTAGTCAAACTGAAAGCATCACATAAGATTTACATTTTCAGAAGAAACCCCAGAGCAAATGTAGGAAGCCATAAGGAAAGATGAAAGAAAGTGGAGATAAGAAGGCTGAGGGAAGATGTCACAATTTTATTCTACGTGTGTGACGGCCAATGGCAGAGCAGCAGCTGTTCTGTCTCCTCAGAGCAAGAACCTCACGCACTGCAGCACATGCACATTTTACTCTGTTGTACAGAATTCTGAAAATGAGTATTAAACTTCTCTTAACAGTTAAAAAATGCAATTTTCATATCATATAATCTTTTCCTCTGGAGATCGCATTTAGAATAATTTAGGTGTCACCTAGAAAATTATTTTTAGGGTTCCTTCCAAATCTAATTCTATTTCAGGTTGTTATAAGGACACCTATAAGAACAAGTTTATGAAAATTACAAAGTTTACCTGTGAAACGCATTGTCTCAACTCAACCTAAAGTGACACAGCAACTTATAACAGCATCAAAGGGAAAAAAAGTAAGTAAAAAGAAATATTAAGCCTTCAGATAATATTAGATATAGGAAAATTCACCAAACAAAAGCATACTGGTATATTCATTTTTAATATACCTTTGTAGCCCTGGCCAGGTTGGCTCAGTTGGTTGGGGTGTAATCCCGTAACACCAAAAAGGCTGTGGGTTTGATTCCTGGTCAGGGCATGTCCTTGGGTTGTGGGTTTGATCTCCAGTTGGGGCACATATGAGATGCAGTCTCACTCTCTCTCACTGATGTGTCTCTCCCCCTGCACTCTCTCAAAATCAGTAAACGTATCCTTGGATGAGAATTTTAAAAATCCATTTGTAATGCTAAAATCTGGCATGCAATCTGCCACTGAGTTAGTTGAGAAAAAATAATTTAAAATAATATAAATGTATTACTTGTTTTAACACTGAACCCTTCTATGAGTAAGAAATTAGCACCTTGTGAATTATAATTTAAAGAGAACAATTAACATGGTAAAATCCACTGGCAACATGTTTTAATTCTCAGGTATGTTACATGTTTTTAAAACTTAAGAGACAGCCCTGACCAGCATGGCTCAGTTTGTTGGGAATTCTCCCACAAAGCAAAAGGTTGCTGGTTTGATTCCAAGTCATGGCACATGCCTGGGCTGTGGGTTCGGTCCTGGTCAGGGTACATACAAGAAGCAAGCAGTTGATGTTTCTTTCTTACATCGATGTTTTTCTCCCTCTCTTTTTCCTTCCCTTTCCCTCTCTCTCTAAAAAAAAATGTTAAAAAAACTAAGGGATATAATAGGATAAATCACAGGAAAGAAGAAAATGTGAGGTGTTCTTAAAGCTCTTAAAAAATTTAACAATAGATTCTGTATTTAACAAATGTTATAAAATTTTAAAAATTGCTTTTTTTTTTCACAGATTACCCTGCTTCAGGATTATAATAGTCAGCTAGGGCTGCCATAACAAAATACCACAGACTGGGTGGTTAAACAACAGAAATAATTTTTCTTACCATTCTGGACGTTAGAAGTTGAAGAGCAAGGTTGATTTCTGGTGAGACCTTTGTTCCTGGCTTGCAGACTCTTGTCTTTTCCCTGTGTCCTCATGTGATCTTTCCTCTGTGTACACCTGGTCGGGGGAGGGACAGAGAGAAATATCTATCTCTGGTGTGTCTTCCTTTTCAGATAAGGATACCAGTCCATTCAAGTAAGTCCCCATACTTACATCATCATTTAACCTTAATAACCTCATTAAAGGCCCTATTATCAAATACAGTCACTTTGAGGGCTACGGCTTCAACGTACTGCGGGGAGGGGAGGGAAATCACAATTCAGCCTATAACAAGGACTTTTTAGAGATACTCCTCATGCTTCAGGAGCTCCCAATTCTCCAATACTCTGTCACTTAATATCCCTGAAAATATAAAATATAGGCATCCATTTGTGTGTGTGTGTGTGTGTGTGTGTGTGAAATTCAACAGGTCCAATTAAATTTCCTTTCACATTTTAAACCTCAAATTAAGAAAACTTGGTATAAATGTAAACTCAAAATTGAGGATTTGATGTTCTGATATCAAACGGTACGGACTACAGACAGCCTGAGAGGCTGGGCCAGAAATGCAGCTGGTTGGCTGTCAAGTGCATCCTTTCTGCCACATGCGTGACATGGCTCCCAACTGCTCATGTCATCTTCTACAACGTGTGAGGGACAGAAACAGTTTTACATTGGGAAATAACTTCATTTGTTTACCCACGTTTACAAAAGAAAAAAAGGAATCTATTTCAGTTTGGTTAAAACTTCAGTTTTCAGAAACCCAGGAATTAGTAAAGATAGTTTTTTTAAAATGAAACACTAGAAGTAGTAGAAAACAAATGGGGCTCTGAAAAATAAAAGTTCCAGGTGACAAAAACTGAACTCAATGAGATTCAGGGTTTCTTTCCTGTTTTCTTTTAGTTCCTTTATGTTTGTCATTTTCTGTTTTAATTTTTGCAGTTATTCATAAACCAAAAACAACAACAAAAAACTAACAGGGGATCAATTCCCCAAATTTTAGCTGTGCATGTCTCATTTTAAAAAATCTTTACAAAATAAATATATTTGGTTTCATTGTTTGAATAAATTATTTTTTACTTTTTTATTTGGGGAAAAGGTACAACTGTGCATGGCTGGAACTCAGACCGATTTTCACCTCAAGAAGCAGGCAATCCTCTGGGGACATCTCCTCCCTGCAGTCTCAGTCCTGGAGCAGTGGCTTCCCACAGTCCGCTCTTCAAATGAGTTCTTTGGTCTAGCTCCTGGTCCCTGCCACCATGATCATGCCCACAAGAGGTCACCACAGCCAATGTTTTCATCAGCCTACAAGCAAGAGCATGGCAGCCATCCCCTCCAGTGGCTTGCTCATGGACACCCATGGCTACTACCAGCACTGCATGGGTTCCCCGTCCAGTAACAGTTCCTATGGAGATACAAGTCCCCTAGGGAAGCCATACTCTACCACCCTGGTCTCCCCAAGGATGAACCAGGTCACTGGTGGGCAAGCTTCTTTTTGGGGACATTTACTCTCCGGTTCATGGCCACAGTGTTGTGAGCCCCAAGAGCACCCAGAATCTCCCCAGGCCTCCAGCAGCATGATCACCTGTGTGTGGCCTGGGTTGGGAAGCCATAAGGCAGCAGCCTGATGGCCGGCCTGGCAAAACCAAAGCCAGACCCCCAGGCTGAGTGGCCACCACCAGTCGCCAGACTTCCAGAGGCCCTAGGCCCCTCCCCTCCCCTCCTCCTCTACCCCCTTGCCCCCTCCCTACCCCCAGCATAGGGTAGGTGGGCTGCAGCGAGAAGAAACAGTTGGGTTCTTTTCTATCAAAACAGCAAACCAACAAAAAGGAGCTGAGAGAGCCCCGCTCTTTGCTATCTAACCCTCATGTGAGCCTTCCTGACTCCCCGTAATGGTGTGCCTTGCAAGTGGACAGTAAATGACAAGCAGCCCGCAAAGGGAAAAAGAAGAAGCAGAAGAAGCAGGCAACCTAAAAGTAAACATACAAATAACAGTACTTCTAATATATGAGTACAAGGGCCAATGGAGCCTACCAGATTGTAATGACACACAGTCCTTAAGGTGTAAAGCATAAAATTAAGGCCCAATATTATGTGTTGCCTAGACATTTGTAGTCAGGGCCTCCAATGGCCTAACTGCAAATTCCCCTCCACACTCTGCTCCTGCAAATGTGGGCCCCTAGCCAAACAACCCTCTTTATCAAAGGGACCAGACACAGTTCCAGATCATCCCTGGGTAGTGAGTCTTACTACCTTACCAGCCTGTGGATCTTATTTGTCCAGTGTCAGGTGTCCTGTGTTCAGTCTTCCCATAACCCTAGGGAAGACATCCCTTCCTCACCAACAGGGTGAACAGGACACCATTAAAACGGTCCCTGCTGCTAACTGGTTTCATCTGTAGTCTTAAGATAAATTATTTATCTTCCACATGCACAAATGCAAAGCTCATACATGCTGTTCTTCCATACTTTGGTTAAGATTCTAAAACAGGAAGTTGTTTTATTTTTGATTGACAGGCTGGGGGCAACTTTCTGAAACATTTAACTTGGAGAGGCAGGTCTCCACTGTAATTCAGGATTGTTCTTACAGTTTCTGCTTCCAGGCATGAAACCCTAATAGCTAATGTGGAATGTGTATTATGGTACGTTCCAGGTACTACATAATTATGACACTAAAAATGTCAGCACTATTTTTATCTCCTTTTTTACAGGTGAAGAAATGAAGCTTAGAGAAGTTAAGGAACTTACCCAGTGTTTTGACTTTGTTACATTAACATTTGTTAAGTGGATGGTGAGCCAACGTTCAACAGCAGACCACAAGAGTAACTGATATAGTTTATTACTCACAGGTCCAGGAAGAAGTAGACAATGTGTCTGGAGGGTCCACATAGGGAGCTCAAGACAGAGTACATATAGAGACTGGACCTGGGCACATGCCTTTATTACGGACTGTGTAGAGTGCTGTAGGTTTCCCAGGCTAGGACCAGAGCAGCCCATGTAAACCAAAAGAGTGAGGTTTTGGTAAGCCCTGGGGGGGTCATATTTAAGGTGCCCATACAGCATACATGTGCTGGGAGGAAGGGGAGACAGTTGATCACAAGGGCTGCTGGGGAAGTCCTATCAGGAATTACACTTGCTTGTGACTCTGTGGGTTGCTATCTAGGGCATGTGGTTGCATGAGGGGGGTAGTGTCAATTTAAGGTCACTGCAAGTCACTTGGTTGAACAAAATAGATCCTAAGGCAGTAATACCATGGAGTAGCTGAGCTAAACTCTCCACAACCCAGGTCACACAGGTATTAAGTGACAAAGCAGGGCTTCAACTCAGGCAGTTATAAACCTGCAACTACCCTCTTTCTCACTATGCTTTATTAGCTCTCACCGCCGTAAGGAAAAAGAACCACCACGACATGTCCCAACTGTTGTAATTTCAACCTACCCCTCAATCCCTGGAATGCTTTTAAATTTCTCATTTTTAAACACATTCAAGGCACTTAGTATGCTACCTGACACATTCAATAAACATTAGGTATGAACACTTAAACAGCAATAATTATTACTCTTCCTTAAACTATTTTTCCTCTCCGATGCTGTTTCATTAGAGGAAAACTGATCTCACCCTCCCCTCCTTCCTCAAGTTCAAGATAGAGAGAGGCAACTTAACAAGATCTTTCTCAAGGTAGCCTCCTCTGCATTTTAGCACATCATTTTCCCAACATTCATCCACTCATGTCTTTAGAGGAAGGTGTTTCTACTTTCCAATTTAAACTTTTAACTTAAATTCTTCCCAACTCCCTACAAAGAATCTTCACTTTCACATCCTGTTGTCATCTGCAACCAATCGGTGCTTATTCAACAAGCAATGGTTGAGCTCTTATTAAATGATAAACACAGCGAATTTTATGATGAATAATTTACAGAATTCCTCCTTTCCACTAAGTGTAGTGGAAAACAAAAACTTGTTCACAAATAATAACACAAAGCAAATAAATGCTATACATAGGTTCTGCAAGCCTTGCCCATGTGCTCTATAAGACCAGAGGTGGAAGGGGGTGAAGGGAGACCAGGGCACTGTGTGAAGAAGGGTCCCACAGCTGAGTGAGAATTAAGGAAAGAAAAAGTCAAATAAGGGGCTGCCATGGTCACACTGAAGGAAAAAAAATGAAAATGGGCGCAAGGAAGGTAGAAGGAAGCGAAATAAATGCAAACGGTCCGAAGCAGGATGAAAGATGAAGCAGACTCAGAAGGCAGGCGCACTGAGCAAAGGCACATCGTTCTCACTCACCTCCTTCCTGTCCTAACCAGGAGGCTAGGTCAAAGCTTGTGGCTCCCTCAGGGACCGCAACAGGTAGCCGAGTAGGCAAAAGCGAAGCAGGTGCCGTGGTACCGAGACCCGCTCTCGCTAACGATACCTTGAGCTGAGGCAGTAGAGCTGGTTTTGGTAACCTTGGCGGAGGCTATGCAGCTGATGCCTGAGGCCATTCGGATCCCCTGACTGAGAGCAGGAGTGCCAGAGAAAGTGGTGGCCCCTGCAGGGAACGCGTGGACCTGCTGCGCTCCAGGCCCTTGGACGAACTGCGACGCTTTCCCCAGAGCCTGAGGCAGCCCTCTCGCTCTCCCACCGGGCGGCGCGCCCCAAGCAACAGAGCCATTGTTGTTGCAAAAATACGGAACAGCCTCCTGAGCCTGGGAACCCGCGTAATTCCCACAGTCCGCCACTGCGCAACCTCTGAAAGCTAAGGAAACCGTGGAAAACCTTCCGGGTACATCGGCAAAACCCTTCCCCAAGGCCTACGTGGCCAGCAGGCTACGTGAAAAGAGTGTGGGTATTAGCGTAAACAAGCCGCCGTTACAATCGGTTCCGGGTATCCTTTCAGTTCCGCATAGGGCCCGCCAGCTCCAAATTGGACTGGAGACCAAGTCTTTCTCAGCCTTGTATTTGAAATAACTGAAGAGAGGGATGTCAAATCACAGAATATGTTTCACAGAATGGCCCTATCAACAATACAGTCCATCTGCTTGTGTTTTGGATGCTTTTTGTGTGTGCGTGTGTTACATATTCTATACCGTTGGGTGCTTTCTGTGTCTCATATATGCATATTTATATATACATATGTATAAATAATAGATGTGTAAATAATATTACAATATGTATAAATAATGTGAATACATATATACATATAGAATACAGGGTGGAGCAAAAGTAGGTTTACAGTTGTTCATATGGAAAATAATACAATAATTAATTACTAATAATAGAAGAATAAACTCTGTGTTTCACGTACTCACAACTATAAACCTATTTTTGCCCCACCCTGTATATAGGAATGGCTCAAGTCAAATTAGTTATATGCAAATTTTAAACTTCCTGTGAGGTCAGTACCCTTAAATTCCCCACACATTGTTCAAGGGTCAAATGTATATATTTTTAAAGTCTGTCTTGAATTAAAAGACTAAATGGGATAAGAAGAAAAGGCACAAAGTATTCAAAGTATTTTGTAAGCAGCTGACAGTGTGTTTTAGTGCCAGATTTAGCAAAAAGAAATAATACCATAGGCCCACTTACATTTGTATTTCAGATACGCAATGAATAATGTTTTAGTATAAGTATTCCCATACAGTAATAATGCAACACGATATTTGAATTGGCTCCTTCCCTTAGTTCACTCTGTTCTCTGCTCATATATCATCTTTTCAGAGAGACCACACTATCTGCAATAGCACCCTCATCATTCTCTATCCCCTTTACACTGTGTACTTTTCTTCATAGAACTCATTACTATTAATATTTAGGTAATATATAAACATATGTGTATTGTATGTTTCCCTAAGTTTCACGAAGACTGAGACTTCATTTTTGATGATGACTGTATCCAAAGTGCCTAGGACATTGCTTGGCACAGAGCAGATACTAAATGATATGTATTTAATGAACAAGTGAATGGATTTTTATTGTGTCAGGGTTTATAGTAGTTTCATTCTGTCATGTTCATAATGGACCTTGTTGTTTAGTCTTCGTCCTTCATTTAAATATATTGGCTCACTGTAAAATGTCCATTCTTAATTTTTATTTTGATAATTTCTTATTTGATTTCATATTGTTAAGAAATTTTTCACAAAGGATTCATGGGCATTATAGTCCCTCAATTTTTTTTCATATTTGAAATATGAAACCTGTTGCTTTTTTAGGTAGAGTGCATTATTGTAATCAATGATAGATTCCTTCTTTACCAGAAGGGTTGTGTATCCCTATCCAATTGACTTTGGAATGTTTTAAGAAGAAAAGGAGAATTAATAATATTAAACAAGTCACTTAAAGAGAGGGAGTTGTTGGGATTAAGCAGAAAAAGGGCTGGTGTCAAAAAAACAAACATGTATTTAGCACTTATTGGGTTCCAGACACTCATTCATTCAACATTAGGTAACCATATCTATCTACCATTTATTGGGTCAGGATAGGCTTCACAAATAACTTAGTGTTTGAGTTGTGTCTTTCTAAAAGTTCAGGCATTAGCCAAACAACAGGAGAGGTAAAATGTGGATACAAAAAGAATGGTTATTCCAGGCTCAGGCTTCCAGGTACAGACATGGAAGCGCTAAACAGCATATCATATTTTGTAAACCATAAGCAGTTTGACACTATATGTATCCTTAAAACAACTCTATAAGAATGTATTATTATCCCTATATTATAAAAGAAGAATCAGGCCCAAGGTTATACTACTATGAAGTGGCAGTACTAGAATCCCAACCCATTAATATCTGTTCCTCAAGTCTTTATTTTTTTCCGATATACCCTACTGTGGGTTTAAAAAAAAATTTCCTTTTGTGCCAGGCTGGTAATATGTCAATGTCGTAACAAGGTTTGAGGGAGGCACATCTCACACAGAGCATGAACACCTAATCATCATGCTTATGAATTATGAAAGGGTGATAGTTTCTTCTTATACTTGTGTAGTGACCTAACTAAATCTGTGAAGCTAAGCATAACTCAGAGGAAGGGCTCTAGGATTGAATGAATGTCATTTTTTCTCTATCATCATCAATTAATATATATTAAGCACCCACAAGATTCTTGACATTTTAATGTAGGAGAAGACAGTTGTTGCCTTCATAGAATTCATAATCAAGTTCAGCCAAGGCAAGCAAACACTGACACGTGGTTATGAAACCAAACAGACTGCATTATTAGCCAATGAAAAACCTTTCTAGAATGTCAAACAATTGATACTTCCAAATCCATTTGATATAGGTTCTTCTCTTTAAAGCCTACTGAGTTTGAAATGGGATTACGCCAGCAGATAAAAAGAAAGTGAAAGGTGAAATAACTTGTCGAGAAACAGAGAATTAATGAATCTTTCCAATGACCTTGTCCCAAAGGCAAATATTAAGGCCACTCAAGTTTCTTGGACCACTCTGCTTTCCTACAAAAAATTTCATTTCCTACTCATTGTATCCCCTTTAATTATAAGTAGCTCTTAAATTATAGTTTAGTTTTTGCTAAATTATGGGTGAAGGACATGGACAGAGGGAAGAGGGGATTTCCTGTGCTTTGAATTAACAGGTTTTCATCATACTTCAGTTGAGTCTCCACACTTTTAAAGTCAATTTGGAAAAGGGAAAGAAAGGTAAGGAAAGCCTGTGGGAGGCCTTGGTGCTGTTCATGCTGGTCTGCAAAAGAAGTTGTATGGCGTCTTCAAATTTACCGAGAGGTAACCAACACACATTTGATATCAAGTGTGGTAGCTACTGCCACTGTGATCTACATTTCAAAGTTGCATTTTAGTTTTAGTCAACTTAGCTGCTTCAAGATAAATAGATCCTAAACTTTCAAGATGCACTTTATCCTAACACCATATGATTTCATTTATATGTGGTATTTAAAGAAGAAAATAAATGGACAAACAAAATTGAAAGACTCAGACACAGAGAACAAGCAGACTGGTGGTTGCCAGAGTAAAGCGGGGCTGGAGAACTGGGTGAAAGAGGTAAAGGGATTAAGAAGTAGAAATTGGTAGGTGTAGAATAGTCACAGGGATGTAAAGTACAGCATAGGGAATATGGTCAATAATACTGTGATAATTATGTATGGTGCAGTGTGGGTACTGGAAATATACAAAGATATACTTTATAAGTAAATGATTGTCTAACCACTGTGCTGTACACCTGAAACTAATACAAAACAATATTGAATGTAAACTGTAATCGAAAGATAAAAATTTAAAGTTCTTTTAAAAAGATGTACTTTGTTCTACTTCCTTTTTTTTTTTTTGCTACTAAATTTTAGAGGAGGATGACTCAAGAATAGTCATTAATCTGCTAAGTAGTTTTGTTAGGTACTCAGTTGTCAGGAAAATACTACCACCTGCTTTAGTTTCCTTTATAACAGCACACTCCTGTTTCCCAAGAAATGTGTTTGTATTAAACAATGAAACTTTCGTAATTTTAAGCCCTAATAAAAAAAACAATCAATGATGCAATAATTCCCACATAATTTGTTTTCCCAAAATATAAAATCTTGTAGAAGAAACTAAAGAATACCATATGAATTTTTTATTTCTGTGTGAAAATACAACTGTATTACACTACTTTGGTGTTGTGCTATGTGGCTTTACTTTATTGAGGAGAGTGTAGAATATACTGGGGATGGATAGATGTTGATATCCTTGTCTGATTTTATGTTGAAGAAAATTAGATATAGTTTGATCTGTTTTTATCCTGATGGATATTTTCAGTAAGGTTTTTGTAGGAAATAAACACATGGATTCTGATTGAAAGGTAAATAGGTGCCAATTCAAGTTTTTGGAAACTGATGCAATATTATCCTATACATATTTTTAAAAAATAGAATGATACCAATGAGTCCTTTTATTATCAAAGAAAAAAGCTACTATTTTGTTCCTTAGTTGAGTATGATCTTTAACCAACCTAAAGGGAAATATTTTGCTCTCCAAACTCCAATCCCCTGCATCATTAATCTTGGTACTCAGTTGTAAGTGTATTACCTGAGGATTTTTTAAATTACTATTATTCATTTATTCATTCATTAAACAATATTGAACACCTATTATGTGTCTGACACTAAAGCCCTCTGAGGAGGAAATGCTATGTAAATTAAAATAATAAATCAGGACTTCCTGTCAAGATGGTGGTGTAGGTACACATGGCTCACCTCTCCACATTGCCACATCAAAATTACAACTAAAAGATGGAACAACAATCACTCGGAACTGTCAGAAATTGAATTGAATGGAAGGAAGTCTGACAACTACCAAATTAAAGAAACCACATCCATCCAGACTGGTAGGAGGGGTACAAATGCGGAGTGGGCCGGTCCCTCACTGACGTGTGGTGGATAAAAATTCGGGAGGGATATCTTAGCAGTGAAGAGTCCCAGCCTCATACAGGCCCCCCAGCCCAGAGTTCCAGCATCAGGAAGATAACCCACAACTTCTGGCTGCAAAAACCAGCGGGGACTGAGTTGGTGGAAGAAATTGCAGGAGCCTGACATAGTTACTCTTAAAGAACCCACACATGGGCTCACCTACTCACATTCACTCCCTCTGAGCTCCAGCACTGGAGTAGCAGCTTGGAAGGCACCAGTGATACACAGGGAGAAACTGAAGTGTCTGGCATCAAGGAGAGCAGAGGCCATTGTTCCTTTTCTATACCCTCTCCCCACAGAGCTAGCAAGTTGGTGCCATATCTGAGACTCTATCAACCTGGCTAATACTGTTTGATCACCTTGGAGATCCCCAGAGACTCTGTCCCACCCAACTTATGGGCCTACCTAAGTTGTCTTTCCATATGAAGGGCTGGTCTTGGCTCATGCTTCACAACTTCCTAAATCCTCTCAAACAAGCAACAGCTGGCCTCAGTGAGCCCCAGGCTGAGCACTAGTAGCAGCCAGCCTAGATTCACAGCTTGGCTTTTGCCTGGGAATCTCCAAGCCCAGCACAAGTAGCAGCCATCTCAGATTGTTTTATAGC
>PVJD01015145.1:0-13355 GCA_004026545.1 Mormoops blainvillei | reverse complement strand
TTGGCCTGCACCACCCAGGAAACCCAGGACCAGCACACCTAGTTGACAGCTACAGACCATGTTGGAGCACCACCACCCTACGCCTGCACAGCTGACCCTCTATAGAGGGTGGAGATTGGTGTAAGTGGTCACAGCCAATCCTTGCAGCTGACTGGCCTGAGTAAATCCCTCCCATTGATCTGCAGCAGCAACCAAGGCTCAACTACAAGGAGAGGGTGTACTCAACCCACACAAAGGGCGCACTTTGAGTACCCAGCTTGGGTGATAGGGGAGGCTGGGCCACTAGACCCTACAGGATACCTCCTATATTCGGTCACACTAGCAAGACACAGAGTCAAAGCAACTCTACCTATACATAGAAACAGACACAGGGAGGCTGCCAAAATGAAGAGACAAAGAAACATGACCCAAATGAAAGAACAGATCAAAACTCCAGAAAAAGAACTAACGAAAGGGAGATAAGCAATCTATCAAAACAGCGTTCAAAACACTGGTTATAAGGATGCTCAAGGAATTTAGTGAGGACCTCAACAGCATAAAAAGAGCCAGTCAGAAATGAAGGATTCACTAATTGAAATAAAGAACAATTTACAGGGAAACAACATTACAGTGGATGAAGCAGAGAATCAAATCAATGATTTGGAACATAAGGAAGCAAAAAACAACCAATCAGAACAACAGGTAGAGAAAAGAATAAAAAAAACATGAGGATAGTAAAAGCAGCTTCTGGGACAACTTCAAGAGATTTGACATTCAACATCAGAGGGATGCCAGAAGGAAAAGAGAAAGAGCAAGAAATTGAAAATCTATTTGAAAAACTAATGAAAGAAAACTTCCCTAATTTGGTGAAGGAAATACACATGCAACTCCAGGAAGCACTGAGAGTCCCAAAGAAGATGGATGCAAAGAGGCCCACTCCAAGACACATCATAACTATAAGGCCAAAGGTTAAAGAGAAAGAGAATCTTAAAAGCAGCAAGAGAAAAGAAGTTAGTTTCCTACAAGGGAGTTCCCATAAGACTGCCAGCTGATTTTTCAAAAGAAACTCTATATGTCAGAAGGGATTGTCAAGAAATATTCAGTCATGAAAAGCAGGGACCTACAGCCAAGATTGCTCTATCCAGCAAAGCTAACATTTAGAATTGAAGGGCAGATAAAGAGCTTCCCAGACAATAGAAAACTAAAGGACTTCATCATCACCAAACCATTATTATATGAAATATTAAAGGGACTTAAGAAAAAGAGGGCAATCAAAACTATGAACAATAGAATGGCAAAAAATGCATGTCTACCAATAATTGAATCTAAAAAACAAACTAAGCAAACAAGAACAGAGACAGAATCATGGATACAGAGTGTTTTGATGGTTGCCAGAGGAGATGGGGGTGTGGGGGAATGGGTGAAGAGCTGAGGGGATTAAGAAGTACAAATAGGTAATTACAGAATAGCCATGGGGATGTAAAGTACAATATAGGAAATGCAATAGCGAAAGAACTTAAACACATGGCCCTTGGACATGAACGATGGTGTGGGGATTGCTTGAGGGAGTGAGGGTGCTGGGTGGAGGGGGGCCAAAGGGGAAAATCAGGACAACTGTAATAGCATAATCAATAAAATAAAATTTAAAAAATAAATAATGAATAAATATAAGTAATAAATTAATGCCCTGACCAGCGTGGCTCAGTTGGTTGAGTGTTGTCCGGCAAATCAAAAGGTTGCTGGTTCAATTCCCAGTCAGGGCACATGGGTTATGTGCCTGGTCCCCTAGTGGGGTGCATGCAAAATGCAACCAATCAATATTTCTCTCCCTCTCTTTCTCCCTCTCTTCCCCTCTCTCTAAAAATAAATAAAATCTTTAAAAGTAAAAATAGTAAATCAACAATGACAGTGTTAACATTATTCATCATTCAAAATACAGCTCAAATGTTAATATTCAGTTTCCTATTTCCTTCTCTGTGTTCTATACCTTGTACAAACACTTTTGTCCATATTTGGGTGTCTATCTACTGGGCTCTTTGAAAAGGTAGAGATCTTGGCTTACTCATTTTTGCATTCCACAGAACTTAGCATAAGATTTGGTATAGATCAAACAAGGTAGTCAGTAAATGACAGTGAAATTAAGGAATTAACATAGTACTGCATCATTTAGTAGTCAATTAAGAAGATAGTACTTCTAGTCTGGACACTAGCCGTATTTCTTAAAAATAGTTACTGTAATGTATTTGTTATCTTGTTATCGTAGAACTTGTATTACCATGATTTGATAAAATCTATTTTATTTATTAAATTATATTTCAAGGTGTTTTATCATCTAAGAAACAGGCTAATAGAGCAGTTTCAAACTTGCAGAAGAAATGAAATCCAACAGTCTCAAAGTTTTTACGCCCTAGATTACACTGACTTTAGATGAAAGTGTCTAGTGTCCTTTGCATTGCCACCGCAGTGGCTGCGTTATCCCTATCTTTCCCTTCCCTTTTTCCCACCCTTTCACCCTCCGGAAAGGACCGAACATGCCAAGAGCTTCCCAGTCTTCCTCTGCCCCCTTACGAAAGGAGCCGAAGGCCGAGTGGGGCGCCGAAGCGGGAGCGCCTGGAGCTGGGGCCCTTCCGGAAAGACCCGAAATGTGCTCGGAAGTGTAGGGAGCCTTCGACTTCAGCGCTTCGCCCCCGCGCTGTGCCCTCTGTCGGCAGCGTGGGGCAGCGGTTGCAGCGGTGGCAGCAGGAGGCGGCAGCCGCGTCGACGTCGCCCAAGACTGGAGCGACGTTTAAAGAAGGAGCCGAATAGCCCCGGAGTCCGGCCTCTTGTTGTTGGAGGACTCCCACCCATCGTCGCGGCCTGACGAAGAGAAGTGGCGGCACGGGGAAGCAGGTGAGGACCCGGCCCCGACCCGGGAGGGGCGAGGGGTGCGCTGCTTCCTCCATCCCTGGGCCGCGCCTGCGTCTGCATTCTCCTCATTTGAACCAGGAAGCGGCCAAGTCGGAGGCTTCGCTCCTCCGGCCCTTTCTTTGTGTGGGCCCGGGAGTGAAGGAGGAGGCGAACCGGGAAGGCCGCGGCGCGGTCCCCATCACCGTCAGGGGCCCGGGGGCTGCCGGTGCCCAGGGTAGGCCCGGAGCGTGGGGAGACCTCCGCAGAGACCCACTTGGCTTTTTCCTTGCCCCTCTGCCTGCCTTTTTGTGCTGCTTTTTCTCCTTCTTGCCCCTACTTTGATTTAGAGCCTTTCTGCCGGGCCCATCCTCCCCTTCCGTCCCCTTCCCAGGGCATAACAATGCCGCCTGCTCGGCCTCATCCCCTCCCAGCACCTCCACCCTCCTCTTCGCCACCTTCTACTTTCCCCAGCTCGCCTTATTACTCCCGCCCTCACTGCGCTGCTCCTACCGTTTATGTTTGCAAGAAGCTGCCTTTTTGCGTGAATTGGGGTTAAAAACCTAGGTTGCAGCCGACTGGGTGCAAATGGGGAAGAGGGGATGGAGGAAGGAAGATGGGGTTCAGCTGCCGCAGGGAGCCGCGTGTTGGTTTGTTTCACCTCCTCGCGGATGGCGTTTTCGCTTTTCCACCATCGCCTGTCCCTAGTCAAGGATTTCTCTGCCAATGTTGCGGAATGGCTTTTCCAGTCAGGTCACAAATCTTAGGGTGGGTTCAGATCTATTTGTACTGTTCCTGGGCCCACCCTAACCAGGAGGAGGAGGAAACCTAAACAAAATGAAGCCAAGTCCCAGTGTCACTGGGACACATCCATTTAACTCATGTCTCCATTGGAAAAACCAGTTTGTAAATGACAAAAATTGTGGGATCGTGTTCAGAAAACCCATCTATCCACTGAAAAGTGACTTCTTTCGAAATCCCCGTATTTCTGAAGACTCGGTTACTGGCTTGCTTTCCAAAGGTCAGCCTTTCTGATGAATGCCTTTATAGTAACCTGGAATTCCTTGGTGCTGTTAATGGGCAATGGCTTATTACTGATGATGATTTAAATCCTTGCTCTCTAGACTTTTCACCTACTTTTTGTTTTTAAGCTGTAATTTTGAAATATTGAGAAGATATTTGAGATGCCCTGCCTTCCACCTGTACATAACTTAAAGCTCTGTAACAGCGGTACTATTTTGGTAACTCTAAAGGGAAAGAATATTAGCAGTAAGTGTTTCCTTACCAAAAGTACTTACCAGCTTACACACACACACACACACACAACTGAATATCATTATTACTGGGACTATCTATTGAGAAGTGCAGAACATATTTTGGGGATGATACCCAGCAGTACTATTTACTGACATCCCCCTATATTTCTACAGTAATGTCTGCTCTGTTCTAATAGTTTGTTTTCATTTTCACTAACCCGTTTGATGTGTTAGTTCTCATACCAATGCACGTAATTCTTTACCAACAAAATGTATTCATGCAAATAAGCATTAAGAAATGGTAAACTCTCCTTTTCCTTTGTCTTATTTTTTTTTAAAGTAGCATCTGTTGACTTTATTTGGTACTCTAACATTCCACCTCTGGCGATTGTAAGAGCAGAGAGGTGAGGGGAAAGAAAAGGGAGGAAGAAAGGAGGATTTAAGAAAGGTGTTTAATGGTTATGAGGCAGCTCAATTTAAATAAGAACAGAAGCATAATGGGAAGTTTAGAGGTGATATTTTCAGTGTTTATAAATGCTGATTCAGTCGTTGGCTGCAGGGAGTAGATTTTGAATATGTTCTTGAAGATAAGTTAAAATTTAGGAAGAGTATATATTTCAGACGCCAAGCTTTTCTGGCATTTAAAGCATTCATTTACAGGTGAAATAACTTTTATGTGTTCATGATGAAGATTTTCTTAAAAAGTTTTAATAAGACAGCTAAAAACTAACTCTTCTTGAAGAAAAAAATGAAAATTGGAACTAAGGAAATTAATTATAACCCTTAAAAACTGCATAGTAGTGATGCATGTATTCGAGATTTAAAGGAAGGGATTACTGTTCACATCTGTACATCAATTTAAAACTTGCTGTTTCTTCTCAGGGGGAAGTCATGAAATTTGACACATGGTCCAAAACCCAAACCATATGAACAATTTATATAACAGCCAAAAAGTTATGCCAACTTTGGTAAAAACTTGAACAAGCTGACCTGACTGATATATAACTCAGTGGGTTAGGTGTCATCCCACAGACCTAAAGGTCCCCAGTTTGATTCCTAGCCAGGACACATACCTGGGTTACAGGCAAGGTCCCTGGTTAGGTGTAGGCAGGAGGCAACTGATTAATGTTTCTCTGGGGCATTAGTGTTTCTCTCCTTCTCTTTCTCCCTCCTTTTCTCTCTCTCTAAAAATAAATAAATGAAATCTTTTTTGAAAACTTGAACAAACTATTGAATGATGCTGTATCTAAAATTCTGAATTATAAAGTACTTTTGTTTTTCTTTTCTAATCTTCTTTCATCCCCTCTTCCCTTTCTCTTATAGGCATGGAGAGTAGAAAACTGATTTCTGCTACAGACATTCAGTACTCTGGCAGTCTGCTGAACTCCTTGAATGAGCAACGTGGCCATGGACTCTTCTGTGATGTTACCGTTATTGTGGAAGACCGAAAATTCCGGGCCCACAGGAATATTCTTTCTGCTTCTAGTACTTACTTCCATCAGCTCTTCTCAGTTGCTGGGCAAGTTGTTGAACTGAGCTTTATAAGAGCAGAGATCTTTGCAGAAATTCTCAATTATATCTATAGTTCTAAAATTGTTCGTGTTAGATCAGATTTACTTGATGAGTTAATTAAATCAGGGCAGTTGTTAGGAGTTAAATTTATAGCAGAGCTTGGTGTCCCATTGTCACAGGTTAAAAGCATCTCAGGTACAGCTCAGGATGGTAATGCAGAAACCTTACCTCCTGGTTCTAGTGACAAGAACCTTGAAATACAAAAATCAAAAGACGAAGCCCAAGATAATGGGGCCACTATAATGCCTATTATAACAGAGTCTTTTTCCTTATCTGCTGAAGATTATGAGACAAAAAAGATCATTGTTACTGATTCAGATGATGATGATGATGACGTCATTTTCTGCTCTGAGATTCTGCCTGCAAAGGAGACTTTACCAAGTACCAGTGCAGTGGCACAGGTCCAGCCTAACCCAGGCTCTGTTGCTATTTCAGATGTCACACCTTGTGCTAGCAATAACTCTCCCCCTTTAACAAATATCACACCTACTCAGAAACTTCCTACTCCTGTGAATCAGGCAACTCTGAGCCAAACACAAGGAAGTGAAAAATTGCTGGTATCTTCAGCCCCGACACATCTGACTCCTAACATTATTTTGTTAAATCAAACACCACTTACTACACCACCAAATGTCAGTTCTTCACTTCCAAATCATATGCCTCCTTCAATCAATTTACTTGTGCAGAATCAGCAGACACCAAACAGTGCCGTTTTAACAGGAAACAAGGCCAATGAAGAGGAGGAGGAGGAAATTATAGATGATGATGATGACACTATTAGCTCCAGTCCAGATTCGGCCGTCAGTAATACATCTTTGGTCCCACAGGCTGATATCCCCCAAAATACCACTTTTGATGGATCACTGATACAGAAGATGCAGATCCCTACACTTCTACAAGAGCCACTTTCCAATTCTTTAAAAATTTCAGATATAATTACTAGAAACACTAATGATTCAGGTATAGAATCAAAACATCTAATGGAGGGTCAGAAGATCATTACTTTAGATACAGCTACTGAAATTGAAGGCTTGTCGACTGGTTGCAAGGTCTATGCAAATATCGGTGAAGATACTTATGACATAGTGATCCCTGTCAAAGATGACCCTGATGAAGGGGAGGCCAGACTTGAGAATGAGATACCAAAAACATCTAGCAGTGAGACAGCAAACAAACGTATGAAAGTAAAACATGATGATCACTATGAGTTAATAGTAGATGGAAGGGTCTATTATATCTGTATTGTGTGCAAAAGGTCATATGTCTGTCTGACAAGCTTGCGGAGACATTTTAACATTCATTCTTGGGAAAAGAAGTATCCTTGCCGTTACTGTGAGAAGGTATTTCCTCTTGCAGAATATCGCACAAAGCATGAAATTCATCACACAGGGGAGCGAAGGTATCAATGTTTGGCCTGTGGCAAATCTTTCATCAACTATCAGTTTATGTCTTCACATATAAAGTCAGTTCATAGTCAAGATCCTTCTGGAGACTCAAAGCTTTATCGTTTACATCCATGCAGGTCTTTACAGATCAGACAATATGCATACCTCTCTGATAGGTCAGGCACTGTGCCTGTAATGAAGGATGATGGTATTGGGTATAAGGTTGATGCTGGGAAAGAACCTCCAGTAGGGACCACATCCACTCCTCAGAACAAACCAATGACCTGGGAAGATATTTTTATTCAGCAGGAAAATGATTCAATTTTTAAACAGAATGTAACAGATGGCAGTACTGAGTTTGAATTTATAATACCAGAATCTTATTGAACTCTTGAAATATCAAAGTTTTGGTTTGGATTAAGGGGCAGGGCTTTCAGAAGACCTATAAAGCAAATTAAGGAATTTGATCTGTCACATCATCTGAAGGTAGTTTAGTTGGATTATTTGTTGATCATTTTTAGAAGCAAATTATTCTGAAAGTTTAAGTAGAAATTGAAAAGTCCTACCCCCCAGGTATCTGTTTATATAGTTAGCTTTCAGCTCATTTAAAAGAGGCAAAAAAAAAAAGGCTTGGAGAGATAGTTTCCTGAATAGAATTTGAAGCAGTCTGAATGTTCTTTGAAAATAACTGGAGTTATTAGCATACCCTAGTATATCTTAAAAGTTTCCCCTTCTATGTTAGCACTTTACTGCTGAATTCTCAATTTTCTTAATATTGAGACTATAAATGTGTCATGTCTTGTAGATGGCATAAAATGTAAACACAAACTTCTAAAGTTGTTCTGGAAAATTTCAAAATAAATGTCCACGTGGTTGTGTATTCCACTAGTCCAAATGGATAGCAACCTCCTGCCTCCCCCCATGAAAATGGCCATGCAGACAAGTCTCATCTGAGGAATTAGTTTTAGCTAATTAGAATTAAATCTTGCTTTTATTGTCATAGTATGGAAAAGAATGGTGGCTGGGACTAGTGTATATATACCTTTGCTATGTGGTCTTTGTGGGCAAAAATACTAATCTCTAATGCAGACAAGAGGACATGAAAAGTTCTGTTGCAGTTTTTTTGAATTTTTGCTCTTATGTAGATAGAGACAGAGTGTAAGGGAATGGAGATTGCCTTTTTGCTCATTATGGTTAAAAATAGTCCCATGAAAATTTTTGAATTTTGAATCTGTAAGCCACCAAATAAATCTTTAATTCTATATAAATCTTTATACATGATAGATTGCAGAAATGAGACTCCTACATATTTTGGGTGGGAGGCTACTGGCATATATTTTTCAATGTTCATATTACTTAGAATCTATAATAGGAAGTTTTCATTTGAAATAGTTGAATCAGTGATCTAGTATTTTCCTTTCAGCAGGACCTTCTAAACTAAGTTCCATTCCATCTGCAAATTGCTGCAATATTATAGCAATCAGACTATATATGGAATGTAATATAGGCTTGTTGATTCCCATTTATCTTGAGAACAGTAAATACCACCTTCCTTCCTTTAAAAATGACACATATTTAAACACTTAGAAAATAAAGTAAAAAGTTATTGAATTGCTAGAACTAAAAGGAAGCAGGTTGGAAAATATAGCCTAGCATTTATAACAGGATTAACTTGTTGAACTCCTTCTGTAAATGACTTTGCAAAGGAAAAAATTTAATAGATACTGAAAAAGATTGTTGTGCATAGTTATTAGTCATGTGTAACTTTGCTTAAGTATTGCTTAATTCAACATAGGTATTTTCTTTCTCCTTAACCATGTATTTTTTAAAATAGTCTATTTCTTGACTTTGAACTTAAAGCTTTAATCGTAATTTCTCATATATACATCATTCTTCTGACGGTAAGCTGAATTTGAAGATAATGGTTTCAGTGTTACTTAAGTTGGTAGCCAAGGGTATCATGCATCAGTATTTTCAATAATACAAGGAGAAAGAAAAAATTATCCTTTGCTTACTGAGGGCTAGAATGATGTGCATCTGTTTTCTGTTCTGTGAGTCTAGACCTTCAAAAACCATTTTATAAACTAATCCTTGGAAATTTTTCAATTACCTTATAACAAGACTCAGTGATCTCTGGACTCACAATGTGTTTCCTTTCTGTGTAGATATTCATAGCATTACTCTTTGGCTATAGGGTGCATTCTGAAATATTTTCACTGGAAATTTGAGTTTCATTAATGCTATTTCACCAGTTAGACATAATTCCACAAGTGTGAATGATACTGATGCCAGCAGAGCTTCCAGACCTTTCAGACTTAACTTCTAGGTAAATTAGTTTGTCATAAGACTTGGTCGTTTCTACAAGGCTTGTATGACAAACCAGGAATTCTATAATGGAAAACTATCCAGTCTGAGTAATATGGGTATAATTTTTTGCTGCTGCTGCGCTTTATGTAAATCCTGAGTTTGAAATTTAAACTGTGCCTACTGAAGGTATCTTCTGGAGTTTGGGGGGAGGAGGAAAACTGGAAAATTAAATTGTATTTTTGCCAGAAGACTCTTAATTGCACGTATGTCAGGGTCTTCAGTTTTTCTAGAAGTTTCTATATTTGAAGTTTGGAATTCATGTGGAATATTCCTTTGGGGCTAACACCCTTTACTCCCAGTATTTATTGGGTTGAAAATCTGCAGCAAGACACTGCTGAAAACCTATCCTGGGGTTTTCCTATTTTATACTTAGTTTTCTGGCTATTGAACTTTACCTTTTCTTTCAAGTTGGCTTCAGATTTGCTCATATGATAGATTACCTGTAAATATTCCGGATAGGAACTGTTTGAAATAGCAATTTGTTAAAAGAGATGACAAAGTGAAACTGCTCAAACTAAGTAAGCAAAGATTTCTAAATGCCACAGCAATCTTGCAAGATTCACTTTAAAATATATATTAAATGATCATTATCATTTTGGTGGTAATGATTCCCCACGTGCAACTACTATGAGGAATTGATGCTGCATTTTTTCCTATTGTACCAAAAAGATAAAACATGGTAAAAAAGACCCAACATATTTTGTATGGTCAAGGCATGCATATTCTAAGAATTAATTGCTAATTCAACAGCACTGGCTTCCTCACCTCTGTCAATCATATGAAACCGTGTTCATTTCCACCTGATGCTGTAATATTCATATTTGTACAATCTTCCCTGTCATGCCTTTAAGTTCCACTTTTCATTAACTGTTACCTGATATTAGTTCGTAGAGCTTCATACAGCAAAAATAAAATGTTTTAATTCTGATTTTTGAGTTCACTTTTTAAAAGATTATCTTTCAGAAGTTATATAGACCTTTATATTCTGTTGTTTTTCAATTTTCATAGCAAGAGATTGAAGCTATATTTCTGATGACAGCATGACAACAGTTTCCAATTAGGTTTATATGTTGGTTATTTGCATGCCCAATACATCTTGAACCATAATAGTCAAAAGTAAGTCAGCTGCTGCCAGTCACTTTAGAACAGTGGTTTTCAACACTTTTCATCTCAGGGCACACATCAGCTAATTACTAAAATTTTATGGCACCCCAAAAAATATACAGGGTCTGGCAGAAGTAACCCCTGCTTGAATGTGGTTGGTAGGGTAATAATATGGGTGTAATCATTTACAGTTTTCATTTGAACATTTCACCTAAAATGTCATATGGTGTGCTTGAGTGTGATATTGTTAGTTACAGAATTACATGCTTATGATTTTGTAATAAAAGATTTTGTAATAAAAAAGGGATGTTATTTGTGCCAGACCCTGTTGGGTTTTTTTTTCTGATCTGACAATAAAAAGGTATAATTTTGATTCATTCACACCAGATGGTCGTGTTAGCTGTAGTCATTTTTTATTTTGATAATCTAAGGGAAAAGAGCGTATTTTAAAAATTCTTGCATCACACCAGTTGAAAATAGCTGCTGTAGAGCATTTGTGACACTTTTGTAGATTCCATGAAAACATATGTAAGTAGATAAGGAGGAGGATAGTTTTATTAATTTGAAACATCACAAAAGCAGTCTGGGTTTCCAACATGGCAGTGATAAAAGATTTTAAGCAACATCCAGTTTATATAGGTTCTGGATTAATATTTTAATATTTCATGCCCAGTTCATTACTTTAAAGCAGAATTAAGAATAAAGCAGTAAATATTACAAAATGCAGTCAAGGTACATATTGGAAATACAAATTCTTTCATTACAGCAAATGTTTTGCAAAAGAGTGAAGCAGCAAATATTAATTTTTCTAAGGTAACATGCACTTCATATAATTCAATGTAATAAAAAAAGAAGCTGCTCAAATTAAGTGTTACAAAATCTGTACGGTTTCAAGTTATTTTGTAAAGTAAGAAAAATACATAGAAATGAGTCATAGAATCTTAACACTTTAAGAAATGTGATCAATGTAGGCTATACTGTGTAATGGTGCCTTTTAAAAAATTATAGTCATACACAGTCACTAAAGCAAAAGGTAAAGTGTAAACAGCAAAAAATTTCATTGAGTATTACAAGTTGATATTTGTAAGTCAATTGGTTATTAGTCCCTTTTTGAAATCCAATAGAATTTTAATATGCTCAGAACTATAGAAAATAATAGTAATTTTACCTAACACAAAGGATTATAGTTTTTCAGATTTGAAATTTGGATGAGACATCATTCATGATGCTGAAAGTTAAACTGAATGTCTTGCAAACATTTACTGTGAATAGTGAGTGCACTTGTTGTGCCTTGATAATTCTTGATGGCTGGGTGTCTACAAGGTAGATGGGAGCACCAGCATTTGCCTGCTACCTCTAATCCAAGTCAGGAGGTAGCAAAATGGGCTGGAAAAATTTCCAGTATGTGTTCTGTTTGCAGAACTGTCTTATTAGGTACCCTCCTGTAGCCCCTGTATTTTTACATGATTGGAGTGTAGGGTTATCAATCTTTCTTTAAATCAATCCTTGGGGTAACAAAAGATTGCAATAAAAGTGTTTATTTTGAAGTAAAGGCATGAGTGCCAATGTTAAATGCATTAGATTGATGGTTTAAAGCCATGTCTAATTAAAATAACTCTACAAATATGTACCACAATGTGCCGGATGGATTTTAAATATACAACAACAGTTAAGAAGTTGTCAGGTTGGCTACATTTGAGGTTTTGCAGATTTAAAGTAGCGTTGTAACACTCATAATCTTGAATACTGTCATGATTGGTCTCAACAGAAAAAGGGACCAATAAGAGCAATGGCATTAAAACACAGATGATTCTTTTTGGGGTAGGGTGCAAGATACGTGCAATTTGCTGGGGTTGAAGCACAATATTTTAAGATTAAATAGTCACAAAGATTAGTAACAATTCATGTCATGATCCAAGAACCTAATCTAGCATTTTAAACTCTGAATTTTAACTATAAGATTTACGTCTGTAGCAAATGTATTTTGTAATACTGCAGTATGTAGCAGAACCACTGTCTCATAAGTTACCAGATGTATAACAGATCTACTTAAAACATCACATGTTGCTCTCTATATATTCCAATGCTTCTGGAACAATCAACCCTGTTTCCCACTACTAGAGGGAATATTGCACTTTTCCCTTTGGGAGGTACCAATAACAAAAGCCGAGCTGAATGATCACGACAGCCACTTTTACAATACTCATAGAGAAGAAAGGAGTAAGAGATGGGGACAGGTTTTTCAAACATCCAGACACAAGCAAACAAAATCCTAGTCAGAGCTCTCTGCGTTGGAACTACTATGCAGCCCCATCATCTGGGAAATTTTCCTTAGGAACTGACTTTAGTGGTAGGGAAAGATAGGGCTTATAAGCCAGGTACTTCAACTGAGGTACTAGGGTAGCAATCTGCCAAGGGCCTGAGGACAGCACTCAGTTTACACCAGATGAAACAGATGGCAACCACACTTCTGCTGAATACAGAGGCAGAGCCATAGGGTAATGCAGGTCCAAATGTGATAAGCTTCTTGCTGGGCTGGATTCCCAGCCTTGCTTAGAGCATGTGCACTGTTACTCTTGGAAGTCCCAGGTTCAGCCTAGCCACCCCTGCTCGGTACTGATAGTGAATAAGCTTCATTCCTATCTTTCCCTAGCCTGGCAGGTCATTGTAAAACTTGAAACTATGCATAAGAATCACACTTTAAATTGTGTACCCTAAACACTTCCACTAAAGCAGAAATACAAAAGCCACAATAATTCCAATAGCCAGCAGGCATTCCCCTTTAGGGACTGTAAGGTGGTGGTTTTTC